>MJUU01062148.1:115409-147768 GCA_002080025.1 Modiolus philippinarum
AACCCATCTTTCGGATGGGATGTAAACTCAGGTCCACGTGTTGGAAGAAATGCCACGCTTCCTGCACGTTAAAGAACCCTTGTAGCAAGCTCTTTTTGGGTGGTCCGTAGGTGATCGGCTACAAGGCTAAATTCCCCGCCCTTGACGATTTCACGCTACTTTTCCAGTGGCAGTCAGAATTTCCCGTCCCATGACCCTTTCCATACCCCAAAGTGATTATTTATTAACAAACTTGTTCTCGTCTTGATATAGCTGAAATATTGCTGAGTAGACGTTAAACAATATTAAAAATTGCATTATCAATTGTAAGAGCTTTTAGGAATATTTCATTTTGCCTTTTTGTCTTTTTTTTTTTGGTTTTTTGGGGTTTTTTTTTTGGGGGGGGGGGGGTCCTTAGTTTTTGTTTGTTTGTTTGTTTTTGTCTTGCATTATTAATCATTATTTTTTAATAATAGAGATAGACAATGAAGTTACTTCTTCTCTGTGTGGTGGTATTGACTGCTGTAGGGGCAGTGACGTCATCAAGATACTCAAGATACTGTTCTACTAGTGCAATTAGTCAGTTGAATAGCGTATATACTCAGTTGAAGTACATCAAAAAGTACAATTACATGAAACAGTGTAGAAGAGATGCCGCGCTGACCGATGTCGCCACGACTATTGGGCAATATTCACGTAAACTTCAACAAAAGATTATGGAACTGTTCAACCTTTACAACAGTAAGGATGAAGTATTTACGATTGGCAATAATCTTTTCATATCCCTCGCTTATTCCTGTAGAATACTTAATATATCTTTTTTGTAAAATAGATGAAAACCTAATTAGAAAGCACATATGTGAAGAACAAAGCAACATTCAGTGACATCTTCAAGTGTCCTCTCCGACTTCTATTTAAGTACAAAACTGGCCTAATAAATGTCATGTTCTTTTGATTTAGAACGCCTTTCACGCTTCAAGTTTTAAAAAGTACATGCATCTCAATATTCGTTAGAAATAACTAAATACCGAAGTTACTGTGAATTAAAAATTCTGCATATATAGAATTGATGCTATTGAACATATGCAGAAAATTACTTTGTAGACACTGAAAATACATTGATACGCCCACAACAATATAACAAACGTTATATCAAGTTCCGTAAATTGCAAAATGTCATTTGACTCATGTTGGTACAAACACTATACACTTAATGCAAAAGTCTTTTAAACCCATAAATTCATGATTAAAATTGAATTCGATATTAATATTTCATCAAAATAATACATTAATTATGAATGTTTTTTCCAGAAAAGAATTGGAAGAAGTATAATGGTCATTGCTATCTACTGGCACCTCAGAATGTAAAATGGGCAGAGGCTGAGGTAGGTATTAAACTCTTCATGAATTTTGTTTCAACTATATCAGTTCTTTAATTAGAACTGACAGTTATTTATTTGTTTATTTTTAAAAAAAAACTTTATATATCGAATATATAGGCTCAACATTAGTGACAATAAAACCGCAGTCAATGGTAGTAAACACACATTTAGCAGGCTTATTCAGGAAAATGAATTTCACGTTACAGTAATGAATAAACTAGTAGAAAGCATGTATTTACATTTCAAATAGCAAAGTAAGTGAGAACCGAACCGTCAGTCCAAAAAGAACAATCCAAGGACAATGGCAACGTCGGAAAAACAAAGACATAATATGAGCACGTCACATAAAATGAAGAAAGCACATATACAAAAATGAACAACACGGACACCAAAAAAATCCATGGGTAAGTTCAGGTGCAGCGGTAGAGTAAGCATCTCCTGCTTCTTATAAAACATCCGCCGTGTTGAACATGTCAGATCCGGTAGTAAAGTCAAATCCGGTAAAGGAAAAACAAACTTTAATGGCAAAGAGAAAGATTTCATTTAATGAATCATTTTTTCATCTTTTTAAAATGCTGGCTAGCAAAAATTGCACAATTACATTTTGTTCGGCCTGTATTTATAACTTGGTATTATATCAATTTAATGATGTATAGTTTATAACATTTTTAAACCTTATCGTTTCTTTTCATTCTCATTTCGTTATATTGTGAAAAATCGTTCAGATTAAGTGACACAATTTTTTTTGTAATAAGATTTCGAATCTAATCTTCATTATATGGTTGAAAAATGTCCATTATGGACTGACACTTTTTACTCAATGTCCAGCTTATTATTTTTAGCTCACCTGACACGAAGGGTCAGTGTGAGCTATTGCCATCACTTGGCGTCCGTCCGTCCGTTAAACTTTTCACATATTCATCTTCTCCTCTGACACCACTGAAGCAAATTCAACCAAACTTTAAAGGAATGATGTATGGAAGGTCCTTTACAAAGATTGCTCATTTCGTTCCGATCCGATAAAAAAACATGGCCGCCAGCGCGGAACTTAGGTTTAACATTGGACCCTATGGGAAAATTCACATTTTCTTCTTCTCCTCTGAAATCACTGAAGCAAATGCAACCAAACTTTATAGGAATTATGTATGGAAGGTCCTTAACAAAGACTGCTCATTTCGTTCCGATTCGATAAAAAACATAGCCGCCAGCGCGGAACTTAGGTTTAACATTGGACCCTATGGGAAAATTCACATTTTCGTCTTCTGCTCTGAAACCGCTGAAGCAAATTCAACCAAACTTTAAAGGAATTATGTATGGAAGGTCCTCTACAAAGATTGCTCATTTCGTTCCGATCCGATAAAAAACATGGCCGCCAGCGCGGAACTTAGGTTTAACATTGGACCCTATGGGAAAATTCACATTTTCTACTTCTGCTCTGAAATCGCTGAAGCAAATTCAGCCAAACTTTACAAGAATGATGAACTGAAGGTCCTTAACAAAGATTGCTCATTTCATTCCGATCCAATAAAAAACATGGCCGCCAGCACGGAACATAATTTAACATTTTCCCTATGGGAAATTAACATTTTCATCTTCTCCTCTGAAACCACTGAAGCAAATTCAACCAAACTTTACAAGAATGATGAACTAAAATTGCTCATTTCGTTCCAATCCCAGAAAAAACATGGCCGCCAGCACGGAACATAGTTTAACATTGGCCCTATGGGAAATTCACATTTTCTTCTTCTCCTCTGAAACCACTGAAGCAAATTCAACCGAACTTTACAGGAATGATGTATGGAAGGTCCTTTACAAAGACTGCTCATTTCGTTCCGATCCGATAAAAAAACATGGCGGCCAGCGCGGAACTTAGGTTTAACATTGGACCCTATGGGAAAATTCACATTTTCTTCTTCTCCTCTGAAACTGCTGAAGCAAATTCAACCAAACTTTACAGGTTCCGATTTACATACCAAATTCAAACCTGTTGGATGCCTACATTAGATTCTTATTTATATTATATTGGTTTTATAGGACAGCTAAGAAGGTTTTTCAAATCTTACTTTACAGAAACGTTGTGCAGCTATGGGAGGCTATTTAGTTAACATTGAAACTGAGGCAGAGCAGAAGTGGCTGATGAAACAAATCACCAAATTCAGTAAGATTTGATATATCGTTATATTTCAATCATTTTAAAGAAATCAAAGCGAAGATCTGATCGTGTGAGATTTTCAATTTATCAATATCTAAGACTGGTTGGTTGGTTTTAAGGGAGACAGCATATTTTAGTATATTTTACATGAATTGTCCCTGTTCTTATCAAAGAAAATGAAATAGTGAAATCATAAAGTTTCCGAATAAGGAAAACATTCTCTTAGTTTCTGGGTAAATAATACACAAAAATGACTGAGACTTGTTTTGCTTTTTTTTTCGTTTCTGTATAAGACCAACGTATTTAAAATCATTAAGATGAAAGAAATTGAACTTGTACAAGAAATTGTAAATAAGCGGAATTCGATGGAAATGCTTATTTTTTATGTATTATATTATTTGTCAAGTCTTAGTTTTAGCTATTGATTCTAGGTTATGCCCTTTTTTTAGGTTTTTGATGATGAGTACTACTTCTTGTCTAACTTTCGATCATGGCTTTCCATATCATATGATTTTAATGCTGTTTAGAGGTTGCTCCTTCTCTGATATGAGAATTTTATCTTGCGTTTTATATAAATTAACAGTTTTTATCAAAACTTGAACCCCTTAAAATACTGAGTCTTTAGTCTGTGTTTGGTACTCGCTGGATGTCCTTGTACTAGATTTGGCGTCCTATTTCGATATTTTTGGTAATTAGCACTTCCTTTTTGAGTACCTGTGGCTCACGGTTTTTCATATTATTTGATTGTAATTGCTGATGAGAGGACCCTCCTTGAAACACGTGTACAGCGTTACGAAATTTACTGTTTATCATGCAATTCGTATATTTTTTGTATTATGGAAAGACCACTCTCTAGTCATAACATTAATCATCGGAGTTATCATCAAAGTAAAAATTCCAGAGAAAGAAAACAAAACAGTTTCTCTCCTTGTGCATCAGCAGACCCAAGACTAATAAACAAATATATCACAATAAGGACTGGTATTGGCAAAAACATAAAAACAAATAAAAACAAAAAAGTCATGGCGCGTTCAATTTTCCAAAGACTGAAATACAATCGCAATTTAGACCAAGTGCTTTAGTTTAAGCAAATAATTTATGATATATCTTTTAAATTACACCGATATATAGCTTAGCGAAATGACACAATTCATTTAATTGACAAAAATATCTGAAATAAGCACTGTTGCAGATGTCGATACATGTAGTTACGGCTTTAAATTCATTGTTTTACAGGCAACACATACTATTGGATCGGTTTGAAAGGGACGCCAAAATTCTATTGGAGACACACCAGCAAGAAACTGACAGTCAAACTGTTTGCAAAAGGACATCCTCAAAGTATGTTTCATTTATGTAAAGCATGAAAATTTCACTACACAGCACAACACTGTAATTCTTGGGACGCTTTTTGATTTGTAAATAGATTTTAATTATACAAAAACACTAAGGTAAATTAACCACACAACGGATTTCCTCTAGTGATTTCCAGCTTACTTAATGAATCTTGTTGGAAGACTTTTTTCAAATACCAAGAATGCAGAAAACTTGAAATGGTTAACATCTGCTTTGACAGCGTAAATGTCGATCTCAAAATAACAGAAATACATGTGTATTGTCTTGTTTGTTCAGACTGCAAACAAACATCCGGCATTGCGATTCACCTGTCATTGGTGCTATATCATTAATTGAAATTATTACAAATAACATTAAAAACAAAGAACATAAAAACCAAATATACGCATGACTACCATCGATATGTAGATGTTCATAATTTTAAATATTTGTATATATATTGGAAGGTATAGACAAGACTTAACAAAGCTTCATATATTTGTGGATGGATAAAAATAAAACCACTCATGGTTTAAGTATAAACGATTTGATTACTCGTGTCATAATTTATACACGAACAGGCAAAAAGTCGTGATTGCATTAGCTACATGTTATGCATATTGAATGTACTGTTTTATTTTAGATAACAGCTCTCATTGTGTTTACCTGTATAACCACTACTGGTACACTAGATACTGTGGTAACACAGGCTACTTTATTTGTGAAAGTTCTTCATGTAAGTTTATTATAAAATTAAAAACAAAAATGTTTTTAAGACTTTCAGTCCTCCAATTTCATCTTCTGCCTTATAGACGATGTACTTTCTATTAATAATCGAAAATTTGAGGAAATTAACATCAGATCAATCCCAATGAGATTGAAATTTAATCAAAAAGCTAACTGATACACCTTCAGCTTTCTTCTACAATCCTTTGTTGAACATTAAAGAGGACTGACATTTTGGAAGTATTTGCAAATGGCAAACGTGATGATTTTGACCTTCCCGATAAGGAACTTTCCCTTTCTTAGCATCAATATACATCCATCTAACTGATGGAGTGAAAATTTCACATATGAATCGTTTCTGTCGGACATGTAGTTTATACGTTGATCTTTTGTAAAAGCAAACTTACTGTCCAAAAGTCTGCCGAGTCAGCCTTTTTTTATTTACGTCTTCACTATAGACATCCTATGGCTATCGCCATGGCGTCATCAAAACCTATTTGAAGACGATGTCTGAAATGATCCTATTTTTTAACGGATTAAAATTGCTTGTTTTGACTTAATTCTGTATTGACTCATTGACAGTGCCGTTTTCATTCTCGGTTTTTATTCGAATTCACACTGTAAATGCTCGAAGGTTTTTATCTTGTTTATGTAGTTTTTTTATAATTTGGTATTATACTGTTGTTTTGCACCTCAGAATAATGAATTAGCTGGTCATCATTTTGCCTTGTTGATTTTGTTTTAGTCAAATTTCACCAAAATGCTTTGAATTTTGCTTTAAAAAATGAAACATCTTAAAAGCTTTAACCAAAGTCTTATATGGATTCTGTTATTTTTTATGTGCCGACTTTGAACGCCACGATATGCACACGAACTCAAAGTATAATTTAACTTCGGACCATAGTCTGATACTTTTTTGTACTTCGTATGTGTACAGCTATTACTATTTGATAGGTGTTTTTGCTATATCATCATGGTTTTGGCCAAACTTTTGTGTGGTTTGTTCCATCGATGTTTGTTTGTATATGTAAACAAGACCAATTGTATTCTTGTAAATGATAAAATATATAGTAGGGTGCCCAAGAGACGATTTTTTTTTTCGAATTTAGGTTCACGGAACTACACACACTTGCATTATACATTTTTGGAGACCATGACGCATCCAAATAAAAATGTCGTAGAGATCGAATATTTAAAATGGGGTTAAAGGTCATTTCCTGAAATTTACAAAAATCTCATGCAACTCAAAATTGGCGTCATTTCACCTACAAAACCCTCAAGAAGTCCAAGAAAAATGAGTTTAATTTTATACAGACAGTTCAATGTTTTATTTTTATAATGATTCCTCATTATCTTCAAATATTTATACCTGAAATATATGAAGGACGCATTCAATTAATATGAATAGTAATTTCTAAGTTTTTGTTAAGCCATTGTTTAAAGGAAACCTTGAATTAAATTTTAAAGCCTTACCTCTTCAAAATTTGATAGAATTTCGATAAAATAAATCACATTTTTGTTTTTGGTATGTCTTAAGTAAATTTAGATGAAAAACATGCCGTACTATAAAACGTAATAAAAGCAATAAAACGAGACCAAACCCTATTATATTGTCTACATGGATTGAATTGCGAAATCTCAATTCAAATTTGAAAACATTAATATGTACATGAAAATTCGACCGATATAAAATCTTCAACCAATCCAAATAATTTGATAAGACTTGTTTTACCATGTTATTTTACCTACTTATTGAATAGAGTTGTCGCTCTTCGTACGGTGTCCGAATTTATCAAGCAAAGGAAATTTCAGATTAACATAAAAGTTTGAAGTTTGTACGCAAATTTGCTTTTATTTGTTGATTTCTCTGTAATGGCAGATATGACACCCATGATTTTTGGCAAATATGTACAGCTGATTGTTGTGTTTCCGTTTAAATACAAATATTTTGAAAATTCAGGTAAGTAAATGCGCTTTCAACGAAAATGTCTTAAATTCAAATGCCTTTTTATTCAAAACTTAAGACCGACAAATCATAAAAATCAATGAATAATAAGTAACGTTCTAGCTAGCAATACAATATTTTAGGTCAGGACTTTTGCAAAAATAGTTTAATATCAGGATATCAGAGACCCCTACTAAATTCTATAAGTTTAAAGATACCAAATCTAAAGCTCTGCTATAGGGCACCCCATAAAAATGAGAAATTACAAAAATCGTGACCAAGGAAACGATAAAATTTACTAATTATGCCAGCCTATAAAACAAACATTTGTCTTGTGTTATTCCCTAAACTCCAACTCGAAATCTAAGCGTCTTTTGGACATTGGGCACCCTACTAATAAAAGTTATTGATATATGGATGAACAAATTTTGTTCCTGCAAAGTATTTGACTCCTTAATAAAGATCATAAATGCAATACAGCCAAACATGTCTAATATAGTCGTCTACACATTATTCATCATATCCTTATAACAATTTTTCGGGAAACATTATTTCAACGCATAAGAAACAGTTTACCAAAACATTTTATGCTAGTCAATTCAATGCTTAGTTTCATGTGATATGAATTTAAAGCAAAAGACAAGATTACCATATATGATTTGTTCTTCTTTAAAAAAGCGGTTTGTGCATAGATATTTCCTTTTCGGAATAAACAATGAAAAGATATTAGGTAAATGTACCTGAAGCAAAGACTGTACAAAAACATTTTAATGTTGTTCCTCATTTTGAATTCACCAATTCAAAATAAAAACTCAAGATTGTCGATAGATTTCAGTTAACAATTTTTAATGCTTTTCAAACATGTATTGAAGGTGATAAACTTCGACAATATTTACACTTGTCTTGGATTATTTGCACTACTCTCAATAGTTAAGTCTTGAATTTGAATAGCAAATAAAAATTACAAATATGAGACAGAAAAATATAATAATGTTATCATATGTCTTTTGTTTCTTTTTTTTTCAGGCTAGAAAGAGAATATGAAATGCAAACAGCAGAAAAAAAATAAAATTTATTAACAAATATAATGTTATATATTTTTTAAAATGGCCTGTTTAAAGTGATTATTAAATTAATTTTAAAAAGAATAAATTATAAGGTTCCTTCAACCAAAAATGATTGTTCTTCGTTGTACCGGTTATACTTTGAGTATATAGATGATTCTCTTCCACATCCCAAAAGTTTCAAATGAAAAAAGAAGGAATAACGGGAAATATCTAACATGGCTGAAAATTACAATTACAATTATATGCTACAATTCGCAAGGGAAAAATAAGACAAACGACAAACGTAAACAAGGATAGAAACTCGGGGAAAGCCAGACTTGGTACCGGCACTCGCAAAAGCCATTGGTAAGATTAAACCAGTTAAGGGGTACCAAAACATCCCCTTTATGATCCCAAGCACAATTATCATTTGTATGGGAAGAAAATATCCTGAATAGACCCTTTCAAAATAACTGTGGACACATTATTTTCTTTTGGGGAATCGGGCTAATACATTCACTGTCCCACTAAAAATCGACGGCACTGTATGTTTTTGAATGTTCTTGACATCATTCTTCCAGCACTTAACCACTATATTCCCAAAAGGAATTATATATCCGTAGTTATCGTGAAAGGATGTATTGCCTATCCCTTATTTGAGCTACAGGTAAACATATGGCATTTAAGGATAGTCACTCCTCAGGTTTTTGAAATTGCCTCTGACTTTCGGAACCTTCTTACTTTATCCACTATGACACATTAGAAAATTTTGCACACTGACCCCCACTTTTCTTTTTAAAATATAATTGCTTACACCTTTGGTAGGATTATGACAAAATTTGATAAAATTCTTGATATTCCTTCACTGGACTATCAATATTTTTTGCTTAAAATGATACAGGATTGATATCCTAATAAATAAATATTACAATTTTGAAACCTTGATATAATAAACTTGAGGAGTGACCATCCTTAAGTTGATATATATCTTTTAAAGTAATTGCAAAATACTAAACTTTCTAAGTGTTTACAATTTATCTCCGATTATGTCCTGTCTAAGAATTAATTGCCTTTTTAAGATTCACAATATTTTGACATCAAGGAAAATGTTTCCTCCATCGGGAAAACCTCACTTTTTATATTCCTCTTTCAGCAGTTAAGTTTTATTTTCTCATTAAACATACGACAGTTCCGATTTTCAATGGTTCAAGATATCCCTGTCTATTACCCCCGGTAGAGGACGGAAAATTACAAGACAACTAATTCGGACGTGATTGGCGTTACTTAGGTAAATCAGATGTCAAGTTCTGTTGAAAAATATCGTATTTTGTTGTTTTAAATGTGGGAAAAGAAACATGGTTGAAAATGCAAGATTTAGAAATCTCCGACACATTCGGGTAAGATTTTAATGGTTAGCCGACTCGGGAAGCCTCATTATAGAAATAGTAAAATCTTACCCTTGGGTGTCCGAGATTTCTCGTTCTAGCACTTTCACCGATGTACATTTCTTCAATTCTTAGTGTTATATGCGCTTGATGGATTATGAGACTAATACAATCTAACATCATGGAGAAATCTAATACACCCAAAATCTCACACATTTTGTTGTCTATACACATGATAATTTGGGGTTAGGTCATTTTACCATAAACGGAAAATTACCAGACAACTAATTCGGACTTTTTTTCATTTGACCTGCACTGAAGATACATTAGTTGTCGAAATGCGCATATGCAAAAAATTAATTCACAGTAACTTCGTTATTTTATTTTTGTTACCACTGGGCCGATACCACTGCTGGTGGACAGTTAGTCCCGAGGTTATTCACCGACCCAGTAGCCAGCACTGCGGTGCCGACCCCAAAGCCGACTTTATTTTAAATCTTGCAATATCTAAATTCAAGGAAATTTAGTAAAATCCCTCAATCATAGCTCTGTCCTTAGATGATTTTGCCTTCGTTTTAGATCTTATGGGTAATTGTTCTCTATCAGCTTTTACACTGTTTCGGTTTGTGAATTTCCATATGTTTGAATTTGATCTGCACTGAAGAGACATGGGTTGTCGAAATGCGCATATGCAGAAACTAAATTCACAGTAAATTCGGTATTCTATTATGTTTTACCATATTACACATGTTAACAGATTTACTTCATGTTGATGTCTGGATGACTCGCTTCCTACATTGTATCACATAAAATACTAAATAATGAGTAATCTGCACTTAAGATATCGACAAACAAAAACTGAAGCAAAAAGAAAAAAAAGAAAAAATCCAAAATCAAATAAAAAAGATACAGCAGTTTTTATGTAAAGTAAACACAACAAAGATGACAAAGACAAAACAATTAGACGGAAATAAAGACATACATGTATCAAGACTGGTAGCATCTAATCAAGTTTTTATCGGCATGCGTAGAGTTAACCTCTTTATGGAGTTGGTTTTTATGGCGACATGTTTCCGTCATTAACACAAAAATCAGCTCCAGCTTAAAAGCCACCACAATCAAAAAATTTTCCAAAGGCTCCCAAAGGAACATTTTAGGCTATTTCTACCATTTCTATATTTCGTTGGCACATGTCTTAAGAATCAAAATAAGAGTTATTAAGACCAAAAACTTGGTTTGTTTTTCTTGGTCGGACTGAATTTTTTTTAAAAATTCCGGAATCCTGCAAACAAACATAAATTCGCAAATTGACATAATAAATACTTAAACAAACTAGAGAAATAATGAGCAAAGCTCACGAATATATACCCCCGCTCCTCCATTTGATTCAAAAAATAAAAAAAATCAGGTCAACCAATTTTTAAATACTGTATAGGGCTTTATATTCGCGGTACAAAATTTTCGCGGTTTTCAGTGTTTGATTTATTTGCGGGGTTTTATATTCGCGGATTTTTAGTGAAAGTCATTATATTCACTTATTTTAAGGCTTACAGTAAAATATTCGCGGGTATTAATTTTCGCGGTTATCGTTTAAAACGCGAATAGCGCGAAAAATAATACCCCGCGAAATATAACAACCATACAGTAGCTGAACATTCTGTGAAAGTTTCATTGAATTTCATCATGTGGTGTAGGAGGAGTTGTCGCCACAAAGCTTGTACCCCTATGACAGACAGTAAAAAAAATCAGCCTAATCCCAAAACATCCAAGTCAAATCAAATTTCTAAAAGCTGGTGCACAATGGCAATATGCACTGAATAATCTGTGAAATCTTCGTTTAATTTGACTAAGTAGTCTTGGAAGAGTAGTCGCCACAAAGTGCTTACCCTATGAGGGACGGAATAACGAACAAACGAACAAACTAACGGATGATCGGACACCATGATCACTGTAAACAGCCCGCTAAAACGGGGTATAATAATAAATAATTAAAAAAGAAATATATATGTTGTGTACAAGTTGTAATTTTGTACAAGTTATAACATGTAGAAAAAATTGGTACAGGTTATGAAAAATTGTAGGTACTAGTACCTTCATTTCATCAGAATTCTGACATAGTAATTCCATATTTTAAACAAATTTAAAGTATATTTAAACCGATCAGAACTAAGACAAAGTAACTGAATCACTATGGCTAAAAATAAGTGCATTTAAGCACAAAACAAATGCTCTAAAGATTTTTTTGTAAAATAAACACATTAAAGTTAGCAAGCCTACTGTACTTTAATTACTTAGTGTCGGTTTTAAAGTATTATGAAATACATTAGTCTAAAACTTGACTTTTCTAGCACAAATGTCATTTTTTTTCAATTCTGTCATAGAAATTTGTTGTCATTAATAATTTGAAGTCAGCGTGGATGTCAGCATAACTTGTACAATATTTCTGTACAAGTTCTAACTTGTACAAAATCACAACTTGTACACAACATATATATATAAATATTTGATACTGTAAATTGTGATTGAAAGAAAGTAAGTCTGCAGATTCCATCTAGTTCCATCTAGTTCAACATTTTTAATTCAAAACCATATTTTATCAGTTTGAATTTGCAAATATTTTACTTTGTTCAGTTATCAGTTTACAGTACTACATGCAAATATTTTACTGTCTAATTGCTTTATTGTTTTAGTCCATGGGCTGGAATAACCCCCCGTGCACCCCCCACTTCCCAACCCCACCCATTTTTTCAAGTCCGCATACATCCCCTCTTCAAAATAAAACATGTTAACACGAGCATAACCTGCACGCACTGATGGAACAGGGCCCATTTTTAGACCCACCTACCGAAATTTTGGAAAATTCGTTTTTCGTTCAACTTTTTCTTTCAGTTGCTTCAAAATGTTGACCAAATGCTTCCCAGTATGAAACGATGTATCAAATGATTGCTTTTTGTATGAGCTTTACAAAGAACCCAAATTTTTACAATTTCTATGCCCAATAGGTTCCATAGCACCATTAAACGTACACCTACCCCTATGAAATATTGAGGAAAATTTAGATATTTTCATTGAAAATGCGTAAATTTGATGGTCTAAAGAACCCAAAGAGCATCTCGATTGAATATAAAACATAATGTTAACATGTTTTTAATGACCAAAGTTTTATTTTCAAATACACCAAATAAAAGGATCTTTGAATATTTCCAATTTTGATTAAGTTTTGTCTTCCTTTTGCCCAATATTACTTTTTAGTAAACAAATATCATTTAAAGTAGGTACGAAATGAAAGCTTATTATATTTGCTTTACAACTATTACAATTAATGGCCATTCTTATATAATATTAACATCATACATCAATAAAACTTACCCCTACCCCAACAAATTTACTGTAAAATTGTCAACTTTTTGTCTATGTTCGCATAAAAATTATCAGAACACTCAAAATGAGGGTTGTATATGACAATGTTTCATAAATTATACCATGATTTCGTATTTTAAAAGCCATTTGTTGAGTTAAACTCAATATTTTGCCTGAAATTGGTGAAAAATGGGAATTTTCAACATTTCAGATTTGCCCAAATTTCACTGTTAAATCGTTATAAATGCCAAATCTGGAGGATATACTGCAGGTATGCCAATTAATTGTTCTAAGCTATACATTAGATGTCTGAAAACATTGTTAAGAAAAACAAGAAGTGTTTGATGTGACTCAAAATACCGAAAACTTACCCCTACCCCCACAAATTTTCCTTAAAATTGTCAACTTTTTTGTCTATGTTCGCAACAAATTAACTCAAACACGCAAAATGTGTGTTGAATATGACAATGTTGCATGAATTACATCACGATTTGGTAATTTAACAGCCGTTTGTTGTCTATGTTCGCATAAAAATAACCAGAACTTGCAAAATGTGTGTTATATATGACAATGTTGCATGAATTACATCATGATCTGGTATTTTAACAGCCATTTGTTGACTTAAACTAAATATTTGGCCCAAACTGATGGAAAATTGGAATTTTCAACATTTCAGTTTTCTATAAAGTGCATTGTTAAATTGTAATATATGTCAAATCTGGAGGATTCATCTGCAAATTTGCCAGTTAATTGTTCTAAGCGATACATTAGTTGTCTTAAAACACTGTTTAGAAAAACAAGGACTGTTTAATGTGACTCTATATACCGAAAAAAATTACCCCTACCTAAAAAAAGTTTTCCCTATAATAGTCAATTTGTTTTACTATATTCACATAAAAATAACCAAAACACACAAAATCTGCATTGCATAAAACAATGTTGCATAATTTCTATCAAGCTTTGTCATTTTAAGTCCCACTTGTCAGCTTAAACTCAATATTTTTCACAGAATTGATGAAAAATGGGAATTTTCAGCATTTCAGATTTCCAAAAGCACCAGCATGTGGAGTTTACATCTCACAACTCATTCGCTACTCAAGGGCTTGTGGTCGTTACAGTTACTTCCTTGATAGAGCTCAGTTGCTTACAAATAGACTACTTAAGCAAGGGTACGTTACCAAAAACTTAAAGTCATCACTACAGAAGTTTTACTTGTGGATCGCTATGGGATATCTGTTTCCCAGATGACAACAGATCTTTCCCTCTGCAATTAAAGTTTGTTTTTCCTCTATCGGATTTGACATGTTCAACACGGCGGATGTCTTATAAGAAGCAAGAGATGCTTACTCTAGCGGTACACCTGATCTCATCCATGGTTTTTATTGGGTCCGTGTTGTTCATCTGTATGTGTGTCTTCATTTTTCTTTTTTGTCCGTACTTAAGTGGTGTCCTTGTTTCTTAGTGTGTGCAATGTTGCCATTGTCCATGGATTGTTCGTTCTTTTGATTGACGGTTCGGTTCTCACTTACTTGTCCAAAATTCACTTTTACATAGTTATATGTTGCAAATCTGGAGGATTTATATGCATATATACCAATTCATTGTTCTAACCGATATACAAGTTATCTAAAAACAAAGTTTAGAAGAACAAGGAGTGTTCAATGTGACTCTAAATACCGAAAATTTTACCCCTACCCCATGAAAATTGTACTTAAAAATCCCGGGAATATGTATGTCTGTACATTTATATCAACAAAACATACTAATATATTACTTTCTTTAAAAATGCATTTTATATATCGCAATATGCAATTTTAACGCCAAAATATGGGTAAAATTGTATATTTTTGGCGATTTTTGTGAAAAATGGGATTTTTCAGCATTTCGGAATTTTACAAAATTCAAAGTCGAATTGTTGTATAACTGCCCATAAACCACACAGATGATCTTATTTGAGATATATTGGAGTCTCTGTGTATTTTGGTGTTTGAAATGATATGTTATTGGACCTATATACAACGTTTAAGCTTTTCAAACTAAATAAAATGAAATAAATTGTGTTGAATAATTGTGGTAAGGAGTTATATGTTTGTAATTTATGAGACTGTAGTTATTCTAAAATGTTTAAAAACATATTTTCTTATGGCTTAGATATAATGAAAGGATATCTAATCAACATTTTCATGTTACATCTCAATTTCATGAAGTATTTGCATCTCAAAGTCAAAACAGCAGAAATTCTGAAAAAGGGAAAATTCCCATTCTGCATACAATTCCGGGCAAAAGAGTAAAAAAAGAGACCTCTTAAAAAGTTTAAATCTACTAAATGATCTTCTGCATGTCAGCTTTAGTGAAAAATACAGTAGAATTCTATTAAAACATTATTCTTTAATCATTTAGAGCCTGAATATTTCATATTTTCCCTTAATTTTTAGGGGGAGGGGTGCTTATTTTGACATTTCTGAACCTACAATACGTCTGACACTAAAATGTTTGCACACGATTTGTTACTAACATATCATAAATTATTAATACATCGGCAATTATTAAATATATATATTCAGATTTTTACGAGCATATAGTCAAAAAGTCGAAATTGGGAAAAAAATCTAAAATAACTGAAAATTCCCATTTTTCAAAAATTTATGGACTTTAATGGTTTTATTGTCCAACATTGTATTACAACTGATAAGTTAGTCATAAAAACAAGATCAAATGACGAGGGTTGTTTATCTGAAAGGAATTGACGGCCTAAAATTTTCATTTTTGCTATTTTTTTGCAGGGGGAGGGGTACATTTTTTGTATCCCCAGGTCATACAAATGGCGTAAAGTGCCCAAACTTGAGTTCATTGTAAAGGATATTAAATTAGCTTTAATTTGGTACCAAATGTCAGTACATATTACTTATCATTAAATAATTATGAAGCTTAAAAGACGAAACTTAGGTAAAAACGAAAATACAAGAGTTTTTCGTGGTGTACTATAAAAGTGGCCCTATACTGTCTATGCGTGCAGGTTATGTTCGTGTGAACATGTTTTATTTTGAAGAAGAGATATTGAAGGACTGAAAAACATAGGTCTAGATGGGAAATGGGGGGGGGGGGTGCATGGAAAGTGATTTCAGCCAATGGCCTATTTCTGTATTAGTATAGAGGCCCTTTAGTCAACTTGGTCTTAAAAACCGAACGATAAAAAAATACTTCTATATCCGTGTTTTTACATTCCGTCGGCTTTTAACCAATTCAGATCTATTTTAATCTGAATGTTTTGTCTGTCAACCAAATAGTCAATCCTATATTGGAAACCGACCGAAAAGAGCTGGGGGAGAACCTGGGTTTTACCATAACTAAGGTGTTTTATTACCCACAACTCCCGATTTTTCATGCTATCTTTTATTACAATCATATCGATACGTGCTCTATGATCGTTTATATGCTGAACTTTCTCTTGGTCCCTTTGTCAGGCAACGGATAATAGTGTTTGTAAGAGAACTTTGCCCGATATGTTATGACTGTTGACGACCCCGTATCCATGCCAAAAAATGTAAATCAGTGGATACATGGATGTGGCGTTGTTCAACACTTAGCAAGAGAATTCCACTCAAACCGGTGCGAGGAGCCGTCTTGAACTTAATATGAGGTAAGAGTGCTTTTTGTTGAACGCATTATGGTGACTTCAAAATAAAGTACAACAATGAAAGAGTTTGTTCCATTTGCTTAATCTTAAAATAAATTTATAGGGGTGTTATCCCATGTACATTTACTTCATATCCTTTTATTTGTTCATTTACATCAAATATGTTTTTCTTTCATCAACTTTTCAAATGGCTTAAAACTAAAAAGGTATTTTAAAAACCTGTTCTCTTTTAGTTTTTAAACATCTTTGAAGTTATGGTCTTCCAACCATTTAGATCTTATCTGCACTGAAGAGACATAAGTTGTCGAAATGCGCATATGCAGAACCTAAATTCGCAGTAACTTCGGTATTTAGTTATTTGTTACCACTGGGTCGATGCCTCTGCTGGTGGACTGTTAGTCTCCGAGGGTATTCACCAGCCCAGTAGTCAGTACTTCGGTGCTGACCCGAAAGCAGATTCTATTGTGAACATTGCAATATCTAAAATTTTGTAAATTATGTTGAAAACCAAGGAGGAGTATCTCCCTCATGCAAAGCTCTGTCCTGAATTTATTTTGGCCTTAATTTAGATCAGATTTGGTAATTTGTTCTCTTTCAATTTTTATACATCTTTGAAGTTATGATCTTCCAAACAATTAGATATTATCTGCACTGAAGAGACATAAGTTGTCGAAATGCGCATATGCAGAATGTAAATTCGCAGTAACTTCGGTATTTAGTTATTTCTCTGAAGTTGAAGTTGCACACGGCATATCACAGATTCTTCTGAGTTTCATTTTATATGTTGATATTGACCAATAAATAACAAATACAGTACTTCATTAGTCTTAACACTTGTTGTAATGGTAACCGTTCTTGCCATTTAATAACCATCCCTTATACCTAAAAATATGCCATTTTCAAACATATATATAAAAAAAATGATTAAACTTAGAATTTATTTTTTTTAACTTTATTTGAAGTCTTAATGACAAATTGGAAAAGAGTTTTAAACTTACCATCTTTAAACAGTTAGATCCAAGCTTCTGAAATGTTGCAAAAAATGGCAAAATTTATGCATCTTCTCACACGCACAGGAATTATCTTTCATGAGTTTTATGACATACACCAATGTTAGTTCGTTCAATTTATATAAAAATATTAGAAGGCAAATACTAGGTGCAAAATATAAAAAAATGTATAGCCTTAAAGTTGGTTACCCAGGCAAATTGTCAAAAAATGAAAATTTTGGACAACGGCCCTCAACTATGAAAATGATATAGTTAGGATCAAATTTGAAACAACTATTCAGGATATCTATCAAGCAAGATCCTTTTAACTTGCTATGACATTGAAATGACTTCAAGGTCAATAGTTATAATGTCAAGGTCATCCGAAAAATCAAAGGAAAAACAAACTTTTGCAATTAGAGGGAAACTCTCAGTCGAGACCGATGGATAAGGTTGAGGGCAATTTTAAATTACCTTTAGCTGGATGCATAATATGACCTTCAGGTCATTTCAAGGTCATTATCTGTTGAACAAATCCTTCTACAGATAGATGAGGTACATTACTTATTTTTAGGTACTGACAAGTAGCAAGTTAGGGCTATTTGATTTTAGACAAAAACTATCATTTTGGCAAGTAGCTATAGCAAAAAATTTTTACTGGCTTACCAGGCTTTAAATTAAGCATACAAAAAAGTTACGGCTATGTATTGAATTTTAGACACGATAAATATTTTGATAACCGTATAATAAACTTACAATACCTAAATTTTGCAAACTTATATTAAAAACTAAGGAGTATCCCCTCATGCATAGCTCAGTCCAAAACTGAATCTTAGCTTTTCTATTAAGATCCTTTTTGGTAATTTGATCTCTTTCAGCTTTAACATTTTTTTCTGTTAATGGACTTCAAAATGTTTTGGTATAATCTGCACTGATGTGAAATAAGTTGCCGGAATACAATGTTCTATGTGTTTGTCATTTTAGATAGAGTGAAATCCTAACGTTTGGAAGGGGCCACCCCAGCACAGTATTGACCAACTTAAGTTCCTACCTGGCAAGTGGTTTCAACGAGAAAATTCTTAAAATGTTATACCATAGGGCCCAATATCTCACTGCTTCCGCTTGTCGGCCATCTTGATTTATGCGTTTGAATGTTGAACATCAATTTTGATAGCCTTAGGTCCATTTAGACTAAGTTGGGTTCTAGCTAAACTGGCAGTTTTATAGAAAACCTTAGGCTGTGTCTTCCATTGTTTCCAAAGTTTGATTATGTTCAAAGATCACAGCAATCTATGATGAGGTACGGATTTCTTTTTGATTGTTTTTTCGATATGGTAAAATGTTAAACTATGCTTTTCACGACTGACAATCTTGCAAGGGGTGGGGCCTGCAGCATACAATTTTTGAAGAGGATCCTCACATTTAATATTACCAGGCATACTTAAATGACCGTTGCACGGAAAGTTTAAAATTTTTGTTTAGTTCGAGACAAGACAAGTTTATTCTGAACAACCTTTCGAATACAATGGTATGCAGAGTTTAACAAAATAACAATTCAACTCTCAGTCACAATAATGTAAAACAGGAGGTATTGGGCATGTTCCGTATGTGTGCTGCACAAATCAAATGTAAAAGAATAGAAATGGATATATATATATTTATCCGTTTCACTTATTTAACTGTTCATCCTTCTGCCCCTTACAAAAGTTTACTCCTTACAGAGGAAATAATGCGTCCGTCATTTAACTTTGTTGTGTCCTTGATAAAACTTGGTACAATGTGTTTATTATTTCTTAATCGTTGTTACTCAACTCAGTCAACATTCAATATGTACAATTATCACACACCATAGATACTCAGTTTATCTATTATATCTCCTAAATAGTCAACAGGTCATTATTACAATTCTTTGGATCTTATTTTGTTAATAAAATTTAAGTTAGCAAAACGGGTTTACAAATTTAAGCATATTTTTTACTGTTCATTTCTCACATAAATAATTTCTGTTTTTTTTAACATACAAAAAAAGTCGCATATAAAAGACTTGTTAGTAAACGGATTTCATCACATACTGACAATGGAGGCAGTACAGTATTCAACACATTAACAGCTGTTAATTTAAACTTAACAAATATTGATTGAAATGAATAAAAACAAGAAAAAACTCAGACATTACATTCTATCTTTAGGTAGCTCGAATCTAAGAGAAATATCCTCAGATTGAGTTCTTAGTACGATTTTTGTAATTCTTAACTAATATATTCCAAAAATGAAATAAACTGATATATCACCGATCACCTTTTTTGTTATGAAACAATGCCATAATAAACATTTTGTAAGCAACATTTAAAGAAAGAATGGCTCAACTAAAGTATCTAAAAAATAGTTCTCGCACACATTACGATTCATACACATAGAATTATTTTGACAAATGACAAAAACTTTTGTAAAGATTAAAAATAAAAAGGTTCACAAGGTCTACAGGTTGATCAGGTCGACATATTGACTAGGTCGACAAAGTTGACAAGTCGACATGGTGAACAAGGCTGACAAGTTGACAATGTAGACAGGTCGACATGGTTTACAAGATCGACAGGTTGAAAGCTAAATCAGACGACAGGTAAATATGGTCGAAAGGTTGACTAACCTGACATGGCTACAAGACTGGCGAGACCGAAAGGTGAATAATATAGACATTAACAATGGAGGGATATGGAGTAAATGCAAATGAGACAAAGTATCTACATATACATTGTAAAACCAAGCAATGGAACAACGCTTTTATTGTTGTTCTTCATCTTGAAGTCACCATGTCTGTATTGTTGACAAAAGGTTAACAAAGTTAAGTTATAAAGATCTACATGGTCGACTGGAAGGCAAGGTCGAGAGGCCAACATGACTGACAGGTTGAAAGGGTCGATAGGTCAATGCGGTTTGCTGTTTCCAAGAGTTCTATAAATGTTGAAGATTGACATGTATACACTTACATGTATACAATAATATTTTATATAAATAGCATCATTTTTACATTTTTTGTCAGCTTTATACAATTCTACTTCTTGGTCCCTTTAAGCTTTTGACAAATACTTAATTTTGTGCGCAACCAAAAGAAATATCGTTGGTCACGTCTGCATGGGTTATATTGTTTGTTCAGGCTATTTCTCTTACATTTAATGGTAGGAAATCAGTTGAGAAACAGCTATACATATTCATATCCAAAGAAGAAACAATAAAGAATTCTACAAGTACAACCAAATGTCACACCCACGAATTGTAAAGTTAGATTCAAAACACAATGTTAAAATTCAATTGATTTACATGACACACTCGAGTACGATATCAGTTACATTTTAATCATTTCAGATGTATACAGATATAACATATGGAATGATATTAAAAAGTTCATTTAGTTGATATTCAAAAGTTTATTCAAAAGAGATCTGAAATAAAAGTAAACATATTTTTCCAAAAATATCTTGAATAGTTTGTATTTCAAAAACAAGGGGCTCTTAAGAGCCTGTATCGCTCACCTGGGACCTGCAGCACTATAATTCCAAATTGATGGTCCATCTTTGGTGGTGTATGTACATAAGAATCAGAAACTTTTTTTATAAAATTTAATTAGAATTATTCAAGCAGTTTCAGAGAAGATTTTTGAATGCAGTTTCAAAACTTAAGTGACTAAGTTAATCTACGTTCCCTGCTGGCAGCTATTTAACATAAAACTTTGAAGAGGGTCACATAAGGACTATCATATCAAAATTCTACTGAAATTGTTCAAGCACTCTCAGAAGAAAAGATCTTTTTATGCATTTCCCACTGGGTCCAATGTTAAACTATGTTTCGCTACTGGTGGCCATGTCGGAAGACAGATCAGCACCAAAGTAACAAGCTTGGTCAAATCAAAATCTCACAAGTTTCATTTATGCAATGTTTAAATTGAATCCATTCATTGGTTTTCCATATCTTTGTATGCATTTCCCCATTGCTGGCAGCCATGTTGGATGATGGATCAGAACTGAAGTAACAACACTTGGTCAGCTTCTCATAAGCAAAGTTTGGATTACGCAGTTCTCTAGAAGAAGATCTTTTGTTAACTTAAGTTCACAGCTGGTGACACTTGGTCAGCACCTGACAGGCATCATTCATGTCATGTTTGATTTAAATCCATTTAGCAGTTCTCTAGAAGATCTTTGTGTGCATTTCCCATAGGGTCCAATGCTGTCCGTCATGTAAGATGACAGATTGTCACCAAAGTAATAACACTTGGTCAGCACCTCATAAACATCATTCATGCCATGTTTGGTTCAAATCCATTCAGTGGTTCTAAAGTAAAAGTTCTTTGTATGCATTTTCCCATAGGGTCCACTGTTAAAATTATCCCCGCTGGCGGCCATGTTGGATGATGGATCGGCACTAAAGTAACAACACTTCGTCAGCACCTCATAAGCATCATTCATGCCAAGTTTCGTTCAAATCCATTCAGTGGTTCTCAAGAAGAAGTTCTTTGTATGAATTTTCCCATTAGGTCAAATGGTAAACTAAGTTCCCCGCTGGCGGCCATCTTGGAAGTGGTTGGAAAACTTGAATGTGTTCAATAAAATATATTCCTTAACATGCTGAACATTTTTGCATTTTAAACTTGACCTCTATCTCAAAGCGTTTTTGAAATATAGGACATAAAGTAAAAAATCACGAAAAATTTGACCAATAAAGGACCACAACTCATGTATAAGTACTTGGATTTTCTTTAAAATATCCATGTGGGTAGATCTAAACATGCTGAACATTTTTGCAATTAAACTTAACCTCTATCTGTTTTAGTTTTTTCAATAAAAAATAAAAAACATCAAAATTTAGAAAATTTTACGGAAAAAGGGCAATAACTCTTAGACGGGTTGTCAGATTTTCTTCAAAATTTCAGCATGGGTAGATTTTCTCATGCTGATCATTTTTATTATGTCAGATTTTTGATATCTGTAACGGTTTTTGAGTTATTCCCCAAAAACTGTAATTTACCCCTATGTTCTATTTTTAGTAACGGCAGCCATGTTGTTTGACCTAAGACATACAAAATTACAAATTTGAAACTAGATACCCTAGTGATGATTCACTTAAAGTTTGGTTCCATTTGACCCAGTGGTTTCAGAGGAGAAGATTTTTGAAATTGAGCTAACGACGGACGGACGACGGACGCCAAGTGGTGGCAAAAGCTCACCCTGGCATAGCCTGTTGAGCTAAAAATCTACACAACACTTCTATTCTTTATCAGATATAATAGTTATTATAAATTATTTGGACATGTTACTTGTAGACTAGCCAACTTCTAATTATCTTGTAATTTAAACTACATTGCCCCTTTTTGCAGTTTTAAGGCAAGAGAAAGGAATCTGGCAAATAAATGATGCACGATTTAATTGCATAAAATAATGATAAGGCCTCAATGCAATCTACCTCTTTACCAAATCTGCCGTTTGAGTTT
The DNA here is from genome assembly GCA_002080025.1 of Modiolus philippinarum. NCBI lineage: Eukaryota > Metazoa > Mollusca > Bivalvia > Mytilida > Modiolidae > Modiolus > Modiolus philippinarum. The sequence continues at coordinate 138,828 of MJUU01062148.1, forward strand.
ATGACGGTGTCATGATAAAATACCATAAATCAGAATCCATTTATTTAACACACAGTTATCTTGATCTGTGGGGCTGACTCTATGTAAAAAAGCTAAAATAAATAAACATTCCTCCTCTCTTTAAAATTAATTCAAAACCATAAAGAATAAAAAGTAAAAGTAATAGTGCTAATTAGGAGTGCCTATGTTCGATCAAATGCAAAAGTCTCCTAAATCTCGAGTAGTTGTAGGAAAACACTTTCTTTAGAAATACTTTACCGCTTTGAAAATTTCAAAGCCAGAAACTATTCTACACATTTTTTTATAATATCTGTGTAGAATTTAGTATCATGGACAAAGACAAAAATTAAAATGCGACAGATCAAAATATGGAAAATGCAAGCATAAATGGCTTCAAGAGAATAAGATCGAATTATATGTACTCCAAATATGTTACGAAAGACAACAACCAACAAACTGTTTGGCTTTTCCCACAACCATTCATACCAGCAATGAATGAGAAAAGAAAAGAGTTTAAAAAGGGATATTTACAACATCAACACCAATTTGATAGCTTTACCTTGGTAAGGACATCAAATTCCGTTAATTTATATTTTTGGATCTGTCAGTGAATAATAATAATAATATATGAAAAACCTGCTTGATCTGAAGCTGTCTAAAAATATGTGTGTATTTAAAATATACGGACACACTTTGACCACTTCATAAAAAATTGTGATATAAATGACAATTGCGATAAAGTTTCTGTTATCTTGTCTGTATTTTGCTTCACATACATCAACCAGCAACTGTATTTCCCTTGACTCATAGATGTATATTCTTTCATTTAGAGTGTCAGTTCAAATCCGATGGTGTAATAATTGCATCCTCTAAAAGGATGATTTTAGGTTTCAAAGTTCCTGTGCAAATATTTTTGGTTTGCTTGTTTAGTTGCATTAGTCAAAGAATATTTAATATCTATTTAAATTTTGTGTACTAATGCATTTTTCATGTGTCGTTGAATTTTTTTTTCTTCTTATCAGTAATGATGAAACCACAATGTCGCATGACAACGTCTAGCGAGATTGGATAATGTGTTGTTTTCGTACACAACAATGCATCATTTACAAGGACCAAATGGTAAACAAAAATTCTAGCTTGATACAATGTTAAAAGTATTTCTCATGTAAAACATTTTTATGTGCGAAAACAACTATAGAACAATTCTGAAATGGAAAATGTAATTAAATCACATATTCTACAATACCTATGTCATGTTCTTGAAACAGTAGCAGCAGTATAAAGTTGTTAACATATATTATTTTAACACATGTCTAACGTGACGGTACCCAAATTGCACCAATTTTTACGTTTTTACCCTACAAATATTAAACACTGCAAAGCAACTTAAGAAATTCATGATAAATGATTATTTTTTTCTTTGGGATATACCTTTACTTTGTTCATAGTTCTAAAAATTCTGATTCGAAGCTGCTTTGAATAATTCTTGCGAAAACTTTCCCGAAAAAGCACGGTTTTGCACCAATGAGTACCCAAATTGCACAGATATAGGAAAATCGGATTTTGTTGCTTAATTTTGTTTTTTATTTTTTTGTTTCAAGAGGTATGAATATGTCGTTGTGTATGGCAAGTGTTCAGAATTTTTTTAATCCGAGCTTAAGCCAGAAAAGAATTGCATCTGTATTTTTTTTAATTTCACGATTTCTGTATTACCCGGTCATTACTTTAGCTTGCTTCACTTATTTTGAGATCGCTAAAAAATGGCGGGTCTAGCTAGTTCTTGCAACTTGGTTACGTTTTTTGTGTTTTTTTTTGTTTTTTTTGTTTTTTGTTTTTGTTTTCGTTTTTTTTTTTTGCTTTTGTACTATGAAATATACGATATTGTATTGTTGGTCCCATGATTGATTGGTCAATTAACAGGATAACAACAAAAATTAGGATCACAAGTGCGCACAAAGTAATTTTTTGTGACCATGGCACAAACATTATTTCATTAAGGCAATAAATTCCGTATGATCTGCATTTTACTCTTTATATTATAAACCTCTTTGTGGAATAAAAATTTATCTTGTTCATTTCAATAGATGCTAAAATGACAAAACTTAATTTGATTCACCATGCTGAATGAATGGGGAAAATGAAAGGATATGTACGTTTTCCAACGTACCTTTTCTCAAACTGGTGCAATTTAGGTATCCTGTCCAATTTGGGTACTCCCACGTTAACTTTCTGAAATTAAAAAAGTCAGGCCACAGAAAAAGAAGAAATGTACAAATGTCATTATAGAAATAATTGACTTATTAAGTTTCTTTTCTTTTCCAATGAAACGCAGAAGGTAGTAGCAAATGATCTATTGTTTTATTTAAAATATGCTATGTATCACGAGACGGTAGAAAAATAAGCCTGGAAAAAATTGAAAAATATGTGGGACATAGATTTTACAATTAGAGGGACCAAACTTTTTTTTCAAAACGCAGAAGGTAATAACTAATGACCCATGGTTTTATAAAGGATATGCTGTGTATCTCTAGACAGTGGAAATCATAACAAGATTGTTGCCCCAAAATGTGTAAACTATCTCAGCTAACTTAATGAGATTGTTAAAGAATTTAGTCAATAGAAACCATGCAGGTATCAGAGGGTAGCAACAACACCGATTAATAAATAAACATACAACAGTTATAACATGGATATTGGCCACCTAATGGGAGTCGTAAGATTTAAAGAAATGCGATTAAGTCTTAAAGGTACTTCACTTCCTTAGACAAAAACAGTTAGTAAATTCTGTTATCAATATTCGTTGATACAAAAGGGGAGGAGTGTATAAATTTAGAATAAATTTTACATGAATATTTATCACAAGATGCAACAGAAATGAGACTCATGTAATAGGAGCATTTGTTTATTACCTTTATATCAGACCTCAAAGAACAACAGAGCAAGTCATTGAAGACGGAAAAGATCACCTAAAATACCAGTAAAACGGAGTAACTGGATTCTTGACCTATTGAAATAAATATATATACCACATAAAAACAAAATATTTATGAAATTGAAGAGTATACTCATAAGTGTTCCTACATTACAATTCTTTACCTAAATCTTAATTGACAAAAAAAAAATTAAAATAAAAAAACAAAAAAAAAAACAATTAACCTGAAGCGTCACAAGGGATTCGATTTAAACCACCCTTAGCTCAACAGTGTTTATCAATTAGTGCTTCAGTTTCGATGTATTGATGTATTGATTTTTTTTCGCATAGTATCAGAATTTTAATCCAATTTGAACACAATTAAGAAATCCCGTACAGTAAAGTAACATAATATGACCAAAAAAATAATTATGATAATAGAATATAAAAAACATAAACGAAAATACCTGAAGGTATAGTACCAGATCAATGGATAAAGCCAACAATTTTGGATCAACTTCATTGTACTGTAAAAATAATTTTCGCCAATTTCAAATTCGAATCGAAAGAATTAATTTTGCGGAATGCTACTTTTTCAATAAAATCAATACTTGAGAAAAAAAACTGTTTTTGTTTTTTAAAGATTTCTGTATCACTGTAGTTTTACAAATTTACAACTTCTAAGATTTCATGTAATGATTTATTTAATTTCAATTTTTGTAGTTAAAAAGAAACCACAAAAAAGAACAATATGCATTGCTGTGAGTGGCATCATATTGGTTATATTTTAGAATATCAATAACGTGGATAAAAAGATTTTTAAATATTATGACCGATTTTTGAGATTTTTGAGTTGGCGTTATGTATTGGCATGGGAAAAATTACAATAAGATTTTATTCTCTGTACTTAACAGTAAGTTTCTCCTTACTAAACCATCTAATTCAATCTCCCCGTTTAAACATTCTTATAATGAACAAACAAAAGGATATGTGGACAAAATCCGTATAAAGACATGGTAAGATTAAGCAAGTAGAACACCGCTTTTGATGTTGTTCTTGTGTTTTAAGTCACCATGAGGCCTTCAACAAAGAGCAAACACTGCTACCTCAGAGCAATTTCAAGACTGCTCCTAGCACCGGTTTGAGAGAACTTATAAACATGTAATTGATTTGTCTTTTATAATGGTAAAATATTGTAATGCATTTTGCAAATTAGATTACGCATACTTTCAGAACTATCGAGAGAAATATTTTATGAAAAACGGGACGGATATGAAATTATATTTTCATACAGACATCACGATGGAAATTGACATATTCAAATGTATTTGGACTAAGCAGTCGATGATCCTCCTGGATTGGTATACGAAATTACTTGCCCTTTTTGCTCGAAAAAATATTTGTTGTAACAAAAAATATATTAAAGCGTCGAGAGCAGGATACCATAAATAAAAGGAAAAACAAATTACAAATATCAAAGTCAAGACAAGTGACCGAAAAAAAAGATAACGGATTAATATAAAATAATTCATATCTATCTTCGATGGTAGAAAGTAATGCAGTTGCTACGGGTTACTTTAAATAAAGGCTCTGAAGAGCATGTATGGCTCACCGGGTCTATGGCTGATATAAACAGTCCAAATAACCTAAATGATATGGTGTCTCACTTTCTAGCATTTTGATAGATCTTAATATAATATGGTCCAATTTTCCATACTTTTCTATGTTTAACTATGTTCTCAGTGGCTGCAACTTAGGACAATTGTCACAAATTTGGTTCCGAAAAAGAATAGCAGTTACAATGGCCGAACATTACAATCACATGTAACAATCAACCAGGAAACTGCACAAGAAAAACAATAAAATGACAAAAGACAAACATAGGTAACAATAGGAACTTGGGATAGCCGGACTTGGTACCGGCACTGACAAGAGCAACTAAAGCTATTTTCCCCGCTGGTAGCCTTCTTGGATACGACATGGACTAGCATTGCATAATTTTCCAAAACAGCCAACGTCGGACAGAAGTCACCATGTTTGGTTCTAATTTCCAAGTAGTTTCAGCGAATAAAATTTTTAAATGTGTTTTCACAGAAGGTCCAATGTTAGACTTAGTTCCCCGCTGGTGGCCATCTTGGATGAGGTACAGGCTTGTCGGAATATTTTTTAAAGAAGACCAAACAAGGACTATTGTGATCAAGTATACTTCAAATTGGCCAGATAGTTTCAGATGAGATATTTGAATTCGTTATACAGGCTTGTCGGAATATTTTTTACAAGGACCAAACAAGGACTATTGTGATCAAGTATGCTTCCAACTGGCCTGGTAGTTTCAAATTAGATATTTGAATTCGTTTTCCCAGAGGCTCCAATGTTAAAATATGTTCACAGCTGTCGGCTATCTTTGACCTGATGCGGGCACATTTTTTTTCAAAAGGGACCAACTAAGAATTAGTAAGGTAGTTTCAGAGGAGAAGATCTTTAAATGTGTTTTACAATAGCGTCCAATGGACGAAGATCCTTGCTAGTAGCCATTTTGGGTGAGGTTCTGGACGTAAGAATACTTTCATCTTAAAATGCAATCCTTGACATGTTGAACATTTTTTTAATTATCAACCCAACCCCCCTGTAAATCGTGTTTGAAATACAAGGCAAAATGTATAAACTTACGAAAACTTGACAAATTAAGGTCAATTATTTTTATAGTTGTACTAAAATTTTCTTTACATTTCAGGCGGATAGATCTTCATATGCTGAAGATTTTTGTAATGTAAACTTAACCGATATCTGTTATTATAGTTTTTTTATAAAAGATAAGAAGATGTAAAAATTTTGAAAATGTTATGGAAAAATGGCAATAACTCCAAAACAGGTTAGCAGAATTTCTTCAAACTCCCATAGTAGGTAGATCCCGGTTTGAGGTTTTTGAATTATTTGCCAAAAACAGCAATTTACCCCCATATATTTTTTTGTAAGGGTAGCAATGTTGTTTAGTTTTCAGACTCCTCGGATACAATTTTGAAATTACATACCCTGGTTAAGGCTCATACCAAGTTTGGTTAAAATGGCTCACTGGTTCCAGAGAAGATTTTTTTAAAAGGTTTACGACGGACACAAAGTGGTGGCAATAGCTCAAACGACCCTTCTGGTCAGATGTGCTATAAACAGATTTTTTTCAAAGAGTAGAGAATTCTCGTAGAATTAAAATATATATTTTTTTAAAGCACAGAGGAAGAGCCCCTATATTTCATAGTATTTAGAAATTAATCTTTTGTTTTTGGTTTTTATGTGTATGTGGTTTAATTTCAGCAGGATTATGAATATTAGACGAGGTTACTCAGCGAGAAAACGTGACGTTTGTCATCTGTCAATCAATTTTAAAATCGCAGGGTAGTATAGTTCAAGGGACAGTATGGTCTAAGTTAAATTAATTCCGTATACGACTAGTTATTTTGCAGTGTCAAACAGCCGTAAAAAGTTAAAAAACAAAGTCCATATATGAGATCGGAGACTAATGTTCACTTGATCTTAGCTGTGTAAATACTGATAAAAATATTGACCAACGCAGATTTTTTCCTTTATAAATGTATTAATGACTTGCTATGTAATACAATATTTTTAGTTATAGTTTTCTGCATAAAAATAGACAAAGAATCAGGTTAGATTGGAAAAGACGGAGGTCAACTCTTCACAGATACATGTAGGCAACTTTTTCCTACGTTATTGCAGGAACAAAACTGTCACAGGCTTGAAGATGGCCAGGTTTATGCAAGAGATAATTCTAAAATTACGACATGTAAAATCATTCAATTCATTTACGACGAAATAGTCGAAACGATTCAGTTATGTTGATTGGTTTCCCCTTTTTAATCTTTGCACGAATGGATAACTTTGCCTGAAGTTGCCAAATCTATCCGTTATAAACAGGAGGCTGTATATTTAAATTATAAATATAGACACGCTATTGAAGGTCTCATTCTCAGTTGGGCTTTTACATGACAGCAAAATATTAACCAATAACGACTATCCAATTTACAAACATGATGGAAAAGAATAGCTATAAAAAAAGATTATGTGCTATCAAAAACACTTTAGTCTTCTTCTAAATTGAGCTGGATATCAACAAACTTAAATCTCTGCGTAACAGTAATATATTTCATTATACTGCAACCTCTCTATTTGCGTAAGTAAACTACATTGACTGTAAAAACATAAGTGATATACAGTCAGTGACTGTATAACATCTTGTCAATGACGTCAACAATGTGTTTCCATAGAAATTGTTCCATGACGTTGCAAAAATGCATAGATTCATCACAACCTGAAGACGCCCGCTTTTCTTTTAAAATTGTCATTTTCACCTATTTATTTTATCTCAAATTTTGCTTTTCATAGTAGCAGTATAAACACAATAACAGTACATTGACTTGACATAAACCGAATATAAGGATTCGGCTCGAAACGGTGAAAATGCTCGCCATGGACTCGCATTTTCCCACGTTTCTAAGCCTCATCCTTATATTGCGTTTATGTCAAGTCAATGTACTGTTATTGCGTATTTGTCATTATTTTTTTTTCAGATTAACAATGAAAGGATATGGAGTATACATACAAATGAGACAAAGTGTTATGGATACATCGGCAAACGAATACCGAAGCAAGAACGAGGAAAAGGGAAATTCTAAAATCATAAATCTAAAATCACGGCAATTAACAGCAACACGAATTGAGACAGTAAGACAAAGACAAAACAAAAAACAAAAAAGAACAAGAACGTCAAAAAACTAAAGAACTGGCAGTGTGAACCCCTTAAAAAACTGAGGTATCGTCAGGTGCTCCGGAAGGGTAGGCATGATCTGCTCCACGCGTGGAACAACGCTTTTACTCTTGTTCTTTATCATTGAGTCTAATTTCTACGCGAACCACATATGTATCATTATTTTACCTCAGAATATGAACATTGATACTAAAATTTCTCAAATAAAATTAATATTTTCAAGTTTTCCAATTTTGTAACTATTTACTGGTCAATAGTTTCTCAGACTATTGACTGGCAGTATGAATATTTTTCCTGAACCTTTAACTGGCTTTCCAATTGGATAAAAAAATTTGATGACACATCAGAATGCTTTGACATCATTGTTTCCATGTGAAAACTCTAAACTATGTAAATTACAGTGAACACTATTAATTTTAAAGCAGAATAATTTTATTGATGAGAAAAGATGTAATTGTTTATGTTTTGATAAGAATACAAAATTCAGAGATAAAATACTAGAAATGTAGAAATGAGAGAAGTGTTATTCAAAGTTGATTTAAAAATTGTCAATCTTTTTTTTTTTGTTTAATAAAATACTTATAGACTGTTCATTTGTGATTCTCATTGGATAAAAGTTATGATGATAATTCAGAGTGCTCTGAAATCATTGTTTCCAAGTGAGAACTCTTAACTAGTAATGCAAATTTCATTGAACACTATTCACTTAACAGCAGATTAAATTTTATTGAAGAAAATAGGTGTCACTGTGTATGTTTTTACTAGAACAAAAAATTTAGAAAACAAATACTAAAAATGCGAGAGATGATTCAAAAGTTCTAAATCTTGTGTTTTCGGTATAATAAAACACTTATAGATTGTTTGGAGTTTTGTAAAACAATTCCCCGTGGTAGAGATGTATGCTCTTTATTTTTCTTAGATATGGTGTACTTGTACATGAGATAATATCTCATGTGTACACTTTGTTCTATTACTATTACCTAAATTTATGTAAATTTTAAAACCTAAGGATTAACTCCCTCCATCGTAGTTTTGTCCTTAGCTATATTTGATATTACTGATTATTCGGATTTCGTTTGGTTCTATGCATTTTAAACATTTTTTTGAAATTATGGATTTTCTTTGTTTGGGTTCTAGTGCTGCTGATGAGGAATTAATTTCCGAAATGGCCATACAGCTCATTAAAATTATTGCAGTTGGAGCTGACATATGTGCTATGGTCTCATGTTCATTTACTCCATATCCTTTCGTAA
>MJUU01062150.1:0-25690 GCA_002080025.1 Modiolus philippinarum
ATAAAGAGTTCAGTTCAGAATCCATTGTAATTTTTGTTTAAATATTCAGTTGTCAGAGCATTATATCCCCTATTTATCAACTTCTAATTGACGAAAAATATTGCATCTGTAGTGCTGCAAAACAAACTGAAAGCCACCCGTTTGCTCAAAGTCACCTTTGCCCCACTATAGGTTAAATATTTTGAGTTTTGTTTTCAATATAACAACTTTTCCGTGATTTTGTGACGTATCTCTTCTAAGTGTTTGTAAAATTTCCTGTGTACTGGATGTCAACGATTGTTAGATGTAAACATGCCAATCTTACAGCTATGTCTACATGTTGAACGATTCTTCCTACAATTGAGGACCTCCATGCTCCTACATACACATTTTTGTTGTTATTTCGCCTATGAAACCCCGTCCCGTTCGATGATCGTATTCATATGAAAGTTATACATATTTCTCTAATTTCTAGCAAATTTAACCAACGCCTGTCCGATGTGATAAAAATATTTCTCGTCACTAGTGAGAGAACAACTTGCGTGGAATTTCCCGCCAAATCTATTCGGAACATAATCCTCGGTGTTTTACATTATGTCATTAGAGAAACATTTTCTACAACTTAAACACGTTAATTATGAAATTTCTAACATCTTGTTAAATAAATTTTCAAATGTTTAAAAACTCGGCAAGCCTCGTTTTCAAACATTTGCAAAATTTATTTAACTCGATGTGAGAAATTTCATAATCAACTTAGTTCTCGTTGTAGAAACTATATTTATTGGTCATGATTGGACTTTTTGTGATTGGTCTGAAATAAATGCAAGTTATGTCTGGCTTCCGGGTAGCTACGCAGTTTATATATAAACCAATTAGAAATTTCTAAAATAATTATTTATCCATTTAAATTTCCTTTGAAGACAGTATTTCCCAGTACGAATACAGCAGTATCAGTATCACCCTAGCATTATTATTAATTTACATGACTTATTTTTTCGCTAATAATGCATCTATAGACAGAAATACGTGCAGTTTGATGCATTAGTTATAACTTTATGTAATTTATATTATTTTAAATATTCCATGATTTGAAATCTTAATTTGAGTGAAGCACTTACCAGAATAGGCTCTACGTAGAAATTGTTTGCTTGCTGTTTATCAAATTACTCATAAAAATCTCACCTGCTCAAAAAATTTCCAAATTTTTTTTACTTCTATTTTAAGCACTTTTTCTTTAAAATTAGCATCTCTTTCACGTCTTTAAGGAGAAAAATATTCACCTACCTACTTACTCACATCAAAAATTTATAGTCGATAAAAAGCAAATAAATGTGCATTAATATTTTTCCTAATTTTCTTTTGTTTATTGAAATTAAAATAATTGAAATGAAACATCTGAAATGTACAAATCTTTCTATTATATTAAACTATGACGGATGCCTTTTAAGAATTGAATTGAATATTTTGCAGTTTTATTGGAGTGTAAAAGCGTGGACTGTAGTACATATTGAAAGAACCGCGCCAGCGCTTCATGTGAAAAATGTGCTACGGTACACGCTTTTATACGACAATAAAATTAACTAGAAAAGTTTTCTTACAATCGCTGTCATCCGTTGCCCGACAAAAAAATTAACAGAAGACAATAAAAACACTTGAATAATCACAGGGCACTCATCGAGTCAAAAGTAAGAAAACTTGGCATAATAAAAATCATGAGATGTGGGCACAATAAACAGGTGGTCAGAATAACATTTTGAAAACATTTGTAACAAAAGGCTTTTTACAGCGATATTCGACTGCAAGTATTCAAGAAAACATAAAAGTGTGGCATAAATTTATTTCATTTTCGAGAAGTACACGTACCAGAGACCACTTTACACAATTTTTGATAACATTTGAACTAAGTCTGAAAATGACCAAATATAGGATCAAAATTCACGTCTAAATTACCATACTTTTACTTTGTGTAAACTGTTCAAGGTAATTAAAGCCCTATTTCCTGTAAATGAGGTGGGGGACCATTTTTATGTTAATGTGTTTGGAGCATTTTTAGATAGTTGTCAAATATTTTTTTATTTTTTTTTATAATAAAAGATTGTTAGCCTGTAAATGAAACTCCCCTTGCATCAAAACTATTTGACTATTTTATTCAAACTATTGTTTGTTTCAAGGGATCCCTGATGAGGCAGACTTGAGACCACAAAAATAAAAGCAACTCAAAAGAATATCATCCGTTTCATCTATTTACGAAAAGCTACCGAAACACACTGGTGTAGGGGCCGAAAAAGGAATGTGCGTGGCTGTTTGGAACTTTATTTTTTTACAAACGAGTTACCGCATTATGAGGCGTTATAACTCAATAAGTTTTGTTTTTCTGAGAAAAATATTTTTAATTCGAAATAACGAGATTATTATTGCGTAATAACGTGATAACTATTGCGTTCAAAGGAGTTGATTATCGCGTTATAACTCAATAAGTTTTGTTTTTCCGAGAAAAATATTTTAAAATCGAAATAACGAGATATTCATTGCGTAATAACGAGATTACTATTGCGTTTAAAAGAGATAATTATCGCGTTATAATGAAATAAGTTTTGTTTTTCCGAGAAAAATATTTTTAATTCGTAATAGCGAGATAATTATTGCCTTTTACGCAGTAAATTTTGTTTTTCTTACTTCGGAATATCGAGATAATTATTGCGTAATATCGAGATAACTATTGCGTTCTAATGAGATAATTATCGCGTTATAACGCAATAAGTTTTGTTTTTCTGAGCAAAATATTTTTAATTCGAAATAACGATATAATTTTGTTTTTGTGAGAATTTTTACTGAGAAAATAAAAAAAAATCCATTGACACTATCTGGTTTTCGTAGAAAGTAGACAATTCCCACTTATCTTCCGAACACTGTTAAATTAACTTAAATGCAAATCTGACTGCTTAATTGCAAGATTTCAGACACAAACCCAATTACTTATGTTACATGTATGAAAAATCTGTTTATTTGAAGAAAACATGTTTGATAAATTAGCTTTGCAGTTATGAGTAGTGAACATGTGCTGTATTACCCTTTAAATATTGATTACGAAAAGGTTAATTGAAAATCAGAATAGAAAGGGTTAAAAGGTATTTTGAGAGGAATCCTTAAGGAGAAATTAAATGAATATAATCACTGAAATAATTATTATTATAGTTTGTGATTTTTTTTTCAATTGTATGGAGCCATTCTACAAATAACGGAAATCAGTAAATTTCTATCCATTCCATCCTCAAAATCAACTTTCTTTGACGCTACAGGACGCTACAGGAGAGAAAAACTTTTTAATGTAGATGGGTATTTCAAATTTTGTCCGTAAAATTTTCTCATTTTCCAGGATTAATTGGTATGTTAACTTTGAAATAAAATAATAACAAGAGGCTCTCAAGAGCCTGTATCGCTCACCTGGGTCCTGCAGCACTATAATTCCCAATTGATGGTCCATCTTTGGTGGTGTATGTACATAAAAATCAGAAACTTTTTATAAAATTTAATTAAAATTGTTCAAGCAGTTTCAGAGAAGATTTTTGAACGCAGTTTCCAAACTTAAGGGGCCTATGTTAATCTACGTTCCCTGCTGGCAGCTATTTAACATAAAACTTTGAAGAGGGTCACATAAAGACTATCATATCAAAATTCTACTGAAATTGTTCAAGCAGTTTTAGAGGAGAAGATCTTTTTATGCATTTCCCACTGGGTCCAATGTTAAACAAAGTTTTGCTACTAGTGGCCATGTCGGAAGACGGATCAGCACCAAAGTAACAAGTTTGGTCAAAATCTCACAAGTTTCATTTATGCAATGTTTAAATTGAATCCATTCAATGGTTTTCCATGAATGATATCTTTGTATGCAATTCCCCATAGGGTCCAATTCATTGCTGGCAGCCATGTTGGATAATGGATCAGAACTGAAGTAACAAAACTTGGTCAGCTTCTCATAAGCAAAGTTTGGATTAAATCTATTAAGCAGTTCTCTAGAAGAACATCTTTTGCTAAATTAAGTTCACAGCTGGTGACACTTGGTCAGCACCTGACAGGCATCATTCATGTCATGTTTGATTTAAATCCATTCAGCAGTTCTCTAGAATATCTTTGTGTGCATTTTCCATAGGGTCCAATGCTGTCGGTCATGTAAGATGACAGATTGGAACCAAAGTAATAACACTTGGTCAGCACCCCATAAACATCATTCATGCCAAGTCTGGTTCATATCCATTCAGTGGTTCTAAAGTAGAAGTTCTTTGTATGCATTTTCCCATAGGGTCCAATGTTAAAATTAAGATCCCCGCTGGTGACCATGTTGGATGATGTATCGGCACCAAAGTAACAACACTTGGTCGACACTTCATAAGCATCATTCATGCCCAATTTGGTTCAAATCCATTCAGTGGTTCTCAAGAAGAAGTTCTTTGTATGAATTTTCCCATTAGGTCAAATTGTAAACTAAGTTCCCCGCTGGCGGCCATCTTGGAAGCGGTCGGAAAACTTGAATGTGTTGAATAAAATATAGTCCTTAACATGCTGAACATTTTTGCAATTAAAACTTGACTTTTATCTCAAAGCGTTTTTGAAATATAGGACAAAAAGTAAAAAATCACGAAAAATTTGACCAATTAAGGACCACAACTTATATATAGGTACTTAGATTTTCTTCAAAATATCCATGTGGGTAGATCTTAACATGTTGAACATTTTTGCAATTCAAACTTAACGTCTATCTGTTATAGTTTTTTTAATAAAAAATAAAAACATCCAAATTTTGAAAATTTTACGGAAAAAGGGCAATAACTCCAAGACGGGTCATCAGATGTTCTTCAAAATTACAGCATGGGTAGATCTTCTCATGCTGATTATTTTTACTTTGTCAAATTTTTGATATCTGTAACGGTTATTGAGTTATTTGCCAAAAACTGTAATTTACCCCTATGTTCTATTTTTAGTAACGACAGCCATGTTGTTTGACCTAAGACATACAAAATAAGAAATTTGAAACTAGATACCCTAGTAATGATTCAGTTAAAGTTTGGTTTTATTTGACTGAGTGGTTTCAGAGGAGAAGATTTTTGAAAGTGAGCTAACGACGGACGGACGACGGACGCCAAGTGATGGCAATAGCTCACCCTGGCATAGCCAGGTGAGCTAAAAAAAGGGGGTCACGGTGCTTGTTTAGCAAAAAAAACTATATTGAAATCAGTGGATTTTTCTAATGTTAGGTTTACACCGCCGATCAAAGCAACTCGACCGAACTCGATCTATGAATATTTATGAATATTCATTGATCGGGACATTGATCTTGAATGCTCGTGTTCGGTCTACTTACCAAATCGGGGCGATCTTACTAACGGAAATTATTGAATTCGAAGCATTTGTGTTTGAGCAAATTTGAGCACTATTTTGAAAAGGGACAATCGTAACAAGTTTGGTCTAATTGGATTAGGGGTTTCAGAGGCAACGTTAGATCGGGTTTTCCAATAAGATCCAATTAAAAATTAAATTCCCAGTTGGCGGTTATATTTGATTAGAAGCGGACACGGCGGTTGTTTTCATATTGAACCAATCGTGGTCTATCATGACTCTGCGGTTTCTGGGTAGAATATATTCGAATGCAAAGTTCATGGACAACGAACACGAAATAATGGCAAAAGCTCTACCTGGCTACATCAGGATTGTAGTAAAGAATATCATATTGTGCATTTCAATCGAATAGTTATGCTGACAGAATTTGGAATTAAATCCAAGATGTACCCAATATGCACATTCCAGAAACAGATTCACTTAACACATGAATTCAAGCATAAAATATTGTTTTTTCGAGTAGGCTGTTACTCTTATCACAAGATTTGATTCAAGCTAAATGACATCAGAAAAATGCGATTTTGAACATTTGTAATACGTACTAGAAGATAAAGAAATTATTTTAGATTTGCACTGGGCAAATGATGTACCCAATGGGCAGACGCTCGCCATTTTCACTTATTAAAAACCGGATTGTTTATACAGAATGCAGGTTTAAAATCACACAGTTGCATTCTGACGCGTGATGAGGAGGGTGACCTGCTAGTATGTGAAAGCGAACATTCACCCTCTATAATGATGACTTTGAAGCATTTGCTATTGTCTAACCCACAATACGCGCCTTCTGTGTCAGATCCGCTTTCTCTGTTACTCTATATATATCACATTTAAAGCATCAGCCTCATGAGCCACAAATTTTACTGCTTACCAACATGCTGAACTGTTCCCTGAATGTTCACGTTTTATCCCATAAATACAAGCGTACTAACAGGACAGAACTCGAGTACACTCGACCATTTCACGATCTTCTCCCGACCAGGCCTAGTTAATCAAACACTAATCGGGCTATGATACGAAGTTTGGTTGGTCGAATGAGGGTCGAGCATAAGTCGTACGTGAATCGTAAAGAGGTCGAGAATGGTCGAGTGTTAGTCGTGTTAAATCGGGTAAAAGTTGAGTGGACATCTTGGGCTAGCTCGATCAATGAATTTCATGACGTTGATCGGGATAAACAGCATGGTCGAGTTGATCGAGTTTGTCTGATCGGCGGTGTAAACCTAGCATTAAGAATATGTCAGGAAAAAAACATAAATTTTGTTGTTTTCTTTCAAACTAATTCATGGATTTCTTTGTATGTTTCTCATAAGTAAGCCCTTTCTATATACATTCAAAAAATATTAAGTTATAATTTTACAAAATGTAAATTTTCTGAGTAATATGTTTGTAAATTTTTTTTAATATTATCTCCCTATCTAAAATAATTTTACTGTGAAATTAAAATACCGCATCTTATTAGCAAAATACTTGGTATTCTAGTAGTTGTACGCAGAGACGTATGTCTCTGTTGTATGTCATTGCAGCTTGATATCAGTGAAATTGTATTATTACATTTCACAATATAAATAATTGCATACTTTATAAACAGATTATACCAAGTAAAGAAAAAAATACAGATTCAAGATGACAACAAACTGCCGATCTACCCTGAATCGTATGGAGTAAAGGCATATCAGACAAAGTCTCTAAAAACACAAAGTTAAACAAGTAACGGAACAACGCTCTTATCATGCTTATTGTTCAAATTCAATTTAAAGTATTTTATTGTTTATTTTATATTACGCTCTAACTGTGCTTCATCTTAATGTCACAATGAGAAAGGCAATTTTACTAATAGCATTGCTGGTTTCACCATCTCTGAATCCTTATATCAATTGTATTAAATCAAAGTCGGAACTAAACAGTAAGGCATTACTCAAATTTATTGAATAGATTGGGCGTGGCCGAATTTGCTCTGTCTTGTAGGTAAGTTAAAAACGAATAATCCCGATATTATTGACCCGTGACCAATCAGATCAGGCAATTTTGACTAATTTTGACTACTTTTTCTTAAAGGAAACATAGATCACAGGCAAGAGTCACAAAAAAATTTAAATGGAGGGTCCAATGCATTTGTACCAATGATTTGGTAAATTATCTAATTGATTTTTGAATGTGCTCTGTATTTTCAATTATGAAAACCGCTCGAAAATACGCCAATTTTTTTTTATTTCTATGAAATAACTAATACGTGTACCGAAATTACTGTGAATTTACTTTCTGCATATGCACATTTCGAAAATTTATGTCTTTTCGGTTAAAAACGTTCAAAAGTACCTTTAACATGACTTCAGAATTGTACCTTTTGTGAGGTCATTGGTTATAAATGTTGAATTTTTTCCTTTAATGGGATCTGAACTTTCAAAACGAAAGTCATTGAAATTTACGGCCAAATCAGTCTGTTATCGTTTTTTTTCCAAATAGACTTCTTTTGAGTTTCAGGCAAGCTATAACCTATAATGTTCAGTTCAATATCCTACAAACTGTTTTTGTAATGCAATTTTTAATGTGATTTTTTAATAATTCACTAATGTCATATTTATGATTATGTTTTTTGAGCATGGCAATATCTGGTACGGTCTGAAATTTGTCTTGTTGTGAACCACTTATTTTGTCTTTTTACCCTTTGGATTTCGACTCTTGACGGTACTGTTCGGTAATTTTGTTAATACCCGTATTTAAAGATGTTACAATTTTTACTGGATGAACTGCGTATGAATTTGTTAGAGGACGAAACAAATGCAACATGTCTGGTTCACTAATGGAATCCGAAGCATTTGTGTTTGAGCAAATTTGAGCAGTTGGAGGGATAAAACAGAAAAGGTTCATGGGAAAAAAATAAGATATTTGCTGATTATTTAAACTTTTTGTATTGTTTTTCCTTGAAAATTTAATAATTTTTTAGTGAAAAAAATAATAACATCAGATAAAAAAATCATCAATAAATACGGGACTTTCGAAATAGGGACTCTCGTGTAATTGAAGGCGGAAACGATTGCCTCGGATACCAGTAAGAAGGAAAACTTGAGTTATAAAACAAAACAAGTAGACTTGTTGAAGTCTACAAGTCGTGTTTCAACGAGACTTTCCAACTTCAGTTTTGACCATTTTCATAGAAATGNACCGAATTTGGCAGATTTTCGAACAGTTTTCCTACCCGGAAATATCGAGCACATCCAAGAACCAATTAGATAATTTACCAACTTATTTGTACAAATGAATTGAACCTCTCATACAAATATTTTAATGGTTTTTGCATGTGCTCAATATTTCTTACACAGAAAAAGTAGTCAAAATTGGTCAAATTTGTCACTTTTCTACAAAATCTTCAATTTGTCCCTTTTTCTACCTTCAAAAACTCAATAATCATGCATCAATATTTGAGAAATGTTACTGTTCACTGAAAAGCCATACCCTTAGAACATTCCAATGAGACAATTCGGTGAATTCAACCAAATTTATTTTTTTCAGGCCAAATAAGGCCCTTACCGCCCCTACTCCTTTGAGCAGTTGGAGGGATCAAACAGGGAAAAAAAATAAGATATTTGCTGATTATTTAAACTTTTTGTATTGTTTTTCCTTGAAAATTTAATAATTCTTTAGTGAAAAAATAATAACATCAGATAAAAAAAATCATCAATAAATACGGGACTTTCGAAATAGGGACTCTCGTGTAATTGAAGGCGAAAACGATTGCCTCGGATACCAGTAAGAAGGAAAACTTGAGTTATAAAACAAAACAAGTAGACTTGTTGAAGTCTACAAGTCGTGTTTCAACGAGACTTTCCAACTTCAGTTTTGACCTCAAGTTGAGTTACAACCGACCAACATGCTGACTAATATACGTTTCCATACAACAGTGATTCCATCTCAATGTATTGTTGTATTGATTTTTTAAAGTATAAAAATAGATCTGATACCAGAGTGAACACGATTCAAAAGTCCCGTTTCAAATAATTGTCATCTAACAAAAAAACTCTGACCACGCTTGTGTTTTTCTTACAAATGAAAAATACTTTGATAACAGGCTAAGTAACAACATTTAAGCTAGGATAAATCTGGTAATCACATAGTTTATTTCAATGAAAACAACGTGCATTTCATAATAAAAAAATGCTTCTTAGCCTGTTATCAAAGTATTTCACATTTGTAGAGTTTATTCTGGCTATTCCAAGTACTTAAATTTTACAGCTAAAATTCTTAAAATGTAGTTTGGAATTGCCAGAATAATAGTGTCAACAGTGATATTATTTGTAATTATCTTGTAACAACATTGTTTAATTAATTAAGGTTAAATTTATTATGGTAATTTGAAAGTGAAGAGATGCTTGAATAAAATGTAATAAATGCATAATTTTTAGATGTTTTTTCAATACATTTACTTACGAAACAAAAAAATAAATAAATAATGAGAGAGAAATAGAAAGGAATGAAAGAAAAGAGGATAAATTGGTCCAAGTTTGCAAGTTGCTGAAAATTGATATTTTTAATAACGACTAAATTCATTTTGAAAAGTGTTGACAGCCTTGATAAAGGCTTTTCATTGCGTTGGAAAGGGTCATTGGATCTATAATTTCTAAACAGTGTGATGTAGACGGAAAAGTAGCATCGGCAGTTTGGACTGTTGTTAATTCGTTTTTGCAGGGTCTGGTTTTTAAAAATTGCTAGTCTGTTTTCAATTTCTCTTGGAACACGTTTTCAAACATCACTGTATTGAAGTAGGGTACACGCATGGGCTGCCTCAATACGTTACAATTGGATCATGTTATAATTATATATTATTACATGGCATTTTTCATATCACACCCTTTATCATCCAAAGGCCGTCATATCAGCCCCAGAGATGTCAGGCTCGAGGGGTGATTTTATGACCGAGGGCTGATGAAGGATTTGATATGAAAAATGACATGTAATGATATTTTTATCATATACTTCAACTGTAAAAGAAAATAAGAGCTATAAAAGAAATCAGCCTGCTTTGACAATTTTAATTGAAATCATCTGATTTTATCGAGGGGTAAAATTCCAATCATACTTCAACTAAGTATATGATAATATATAGTTGGGCGTACTTTGCCTTGGTTTATGGTAGTATTGTACATTAATGTGTTAGTCTTCAGAGATGACGCTTCTATATAATATACCGGATAGCAGACAGTATACATATAGTACCATCAGTTTAAGCATGGATGTATACAACCCGTTGGATTATATTGGACAGATATAAAATATACCATAACAATAGATCGTGTCAGCCGCTGCTAGAAGTTTTGTCGAGTACTGAACACTCTTATTCTACCATTTGTGTTGTCGTCTGCAAGTAGGAATGGCTGAACAGCTGTAGTTAATATATGTGTTATGGTCTCATTATCATTTACTCCATATCCTCAATACGGGAGTTTGTCATTAAATGGGATGTGGAGTTGGTAAAACAATTTCCCATGTTGAGATTTATGCTCTTTATTTTTCTTAGATATTGTGTACTTGTACATGAGATTATATCTCATGTGTACACTTTTTATACGACCGTAAAAAATTGGCGGTCGTATTATGGCATGGCACAGTCGTTGGCGTCGGCGTCTGTGACCAGCATAACTTTGTTTCTAGTGGACGGATCTTCAAATTTCAGTATGTGCTTTTTTGACATAAGGGCAAGTACGGGTTTTAATTTCGGGTTGTGGCCCTACCCGTTTCAGAAAAATAGGACAAAATGGGGTAAAATTGGGTATTTTTTTTATCTGTGGACAGCATTACTTTGGTTCCAGTGAACGGATCATTTTCAAATTTTAGCATGATGTCTCTTTGCACAAATTTGTAAATTTACAAATAACTTTTCCGCGTTAATAGGGTTCAATGGAGCCACAACTGCAAATTTGCAGATTGCCTGTAATTTTTATTTTTCATCGGATTTCGATGGAATTTTTTTCTTTGGAATCGTCTTGATACAAGCTTTCCGCAGTATGTAACGGATTTGGTGTAGCTCTTACCGTTTTCGTGCTATAAGGGTTCAAAGGGGTCAAAACTGCAAATTTGAAGATTACCTATTTTTTTTATTTTTCATCGCATTTCAATGGGATTTTTTTCTTGATATGAGCTTTCAGTAATATGTCAACGGATTTGGCGTAACTCTTACCGTTTCCTAGCTATAAGGGGTCGACGGGGCCAAAATTGCATTTTTTCAAAATAATATGCATTTTTTTTTTTGATCAGATTTTGATGGGATTTTTTCTTTGGATTCCTCTTGATACAAGCTTTCAGCAGTTGTCAATGGATTGGGCGTAGCTCTTATCGTTTTCGAGCTATAAAGGGTCAAAGAGGAATCATAAGGAGTCATAAGGGCTATTTTTTATTTTCCCTAATTTGTGTCCAGCTAATTACTGGGTCAATCTCCTTATTGCGTCCATCTAATAATTGTGTCAAGCTCTTTAGTATTCCATACTGTCTCACTTTAAATTACACTTTTTCAAATTTCAGTGGACGACATGCTACGGTCGTATCATGCTGCGCTCGGTGTAGCTCTTTATTTATAACTATTATCTAAATTTATGTAAATTCTGAAAGTTTTTCCCTTCCATCAAAGTTTTGTCCTTAGATATATTTGATATTACTGATGATTTGAATTTCGTTTGGTTTTTTATCCTTTCACAAAATATTTTATTGCTGGTATTTTTAATTTTATGTTTATGGCATTTCCCTGCAATTCTTGACTTGTAAAAAAGGCTTGAATTATATAAAGGTTGTAAATATCAATTATTTGCATTAAAACTATAAAATGCAAAAATAGATATTACACACTGTATCATTTACTTGAAATTTCAACATTAATTTCATGTTAAATAGTTTAATTTACCTGCAAGGTACTTTTAACTTAATTAGTTACAAACTACTAAAACAACATTGTTTGCAATAACAACACCCATTGTCAGCTGTTATCGGTTAGTTTGAATAGCCAGAATATGAAAATTCAAAACGTTGGAATAGCCAGAGGACACAGAAAGCTACAATGCCAAAATACGTACCAAAATGATAAATTATAATGAAATTAGTTTTGAAAAGACTTTAGATGGAGTCAACTTAGCAAGTGATAACATATTAGAAATTTATATAGATTTATCAACTAAGTGTATGAAACAGAAATATTTCAAAAATTATTTGGAATTGAGAATTACTGTGCATAGCAAGCAAATGAATTCATTCCCCTTTGATCAAGAAATGAGATTAAAGCCCAATTTACATGCACAAGATTTACATCAGTATGTAAATTTACACGTGTGTAAAACTACTTCAGTATGTAAAAGTATGTTTGCTATATAATGCATTTGCATGCATTTAATCTGAGGTGTGTATTTCAATTTTAATAGCTTCTTACAAGAAGTTAAAAGGGCCGAAAAACATGCAAAAAATAAAAAAGTTTTCGTTAGTTCTTGGAAAAAAAACATGAAGTTGTAATGTATCTTTTCTTATTTTTTCAATCAGAGTCTAACGTCCACTATAAAAAGCCCCCCAAAAATGCAAAATCAGAAAAAAAACTTCAGAGAAGTCTGAATTTTATAGAAATAATAGTTCAGTCTTTGTGCATCAATTTCATAATTCAAATCAAGTTGCAAGACTCTTTTCTTCCATATTATAGACAGAAACAGCATTTTTGCACAGTGTGCATTTTTTAATTTGCATTTACAAGCTCAAAATGCATGCCGTGTGAATTTACACATGTGCAAATATACATTTACACTTGCCCCTGACCTCGTGCAAATTTATACCCTTTGTTAAGTTTACACACGTGTGCAGTTGCGATTACAAGCAGTTATTGCACACCAGTGCAAATTTGCATACCTATGTAATAATACACATGTGTGGAAAACTGCGTATGTAAATGGGGCTAATGACGATGAAACAAACCAGAAAATTTAATTGGTCTTGTTAAGATTACCTTAAGTATAATTTATCACTAATGCCAATTTGTAGAGACATTTACTCCAAATCCCTTCATTTCTTATTTAAAATGCAGAAATGTCTAAACAAAGTTAAACACATTTTCAATGGCCAATACGAATCAACCGGTTTAAAGAAATTCTTTGAGTGCGTACGTGATCCTCAATCTCTCAAAAATCATGAAATTATAGAGGTAAAAAGAAGTGTTCACTGCTATCAAATATTCATTAACCAATCTGTTTGAAAGACATTAACAATACATTAAGATGACAAGAGTCTCCACTCAGTATTGGTTCAAAGGGAATTTGTTTTATATAAACGTAAGTAGTAACAATACAATTTCTTCCTCTCTGGGTGCGTAGCACACTGGTGAATATTGGTCAATGAATATTTGATAGTAGTGAGCGTTCCATGTTTCCTCCACTTTTTATGAAATTTTGAGAGAATGAGAATGATCACGTACACACGCAAAACATTTCTTTAAACCGGTTTGATTCATATTAGCCAACGAAAATGTGTTTTACTTTGATAAGATATGTTGTATTTGTACCCCCATGCAGGCCGGAAAGTAGTCACAAAAATTGTCTCCCCTGTAAATTGCATACCTGACACCTCCTCAAAGAAACATGATGTGGGATGACACAGCCACGACAAAAACAACATCAAATTTCTAACATTTGAGGTATTTTTATTTACATTTCACATGCTATGTATTTTATGCCACAAAATCGTTGTATGGTACAAATACAAGGCTGTCAATCAGTTACTCCGATAAAAATGATCGTGAGGGATTGTAAGCATTGAGAAGAGATCGTAAGGGATTTCGTGACACCATCGTCAGGGATGTTTATAGACAGAAATCTTACAAGGTCACATTTCATTTCAAATATTTATTTATTAGGGCAGTAATTCCTTTAAATATTTATGTCTGTAAAAATGGTTTAACTTAGTTAATAGAATAGTATCGAAAAAAAAAACGTTTAAAAGTCTACAGTTTTTGCACATTTACAAAAGGCGCCATCGTCATCAACATTTTCAAGGACTTCAAAATGTAAACAAAGGCATATTTTTTGCAAGATTGTAAAGATTTGGTTGATATTTATTTGTATGTTCATACAGTAATCATGACTACAATATTGTGTGCAAAATTGTATCCCAAAATATATTTCCAAAACACAAGCCCCCAAAAATTATTCCCCCCACAAAATCAATTTCAGACCGTGAGGGACTTCGTTATCGTGAAGGATGATCGCGAGGGAGTATAAGCCGCTTGCCAAGATTAAGTTTGTACAAGATGTAGGTGTGAATGTATAAATATATGATGAAGTTTGAAACTCTGTCTGTAAATTAACTTAAGAACAAGCATCTTTTATTGGAATAAAAAGTGTAACAGGCACCCGAAACTAAATGGATGTTTCAAAAAAGGGAAAATGTTTTAGAATGTTAAAACAAATAAAAAGTAATCCCAAATACATATAATAAGTTAGGTCTTTATAAATATATGGCAAACTAAATGTAACAAAAAAGGAAAGCAAAAAGAACTAAATTAAAAAGGAAATAAAACCAAAAACACGAACGAACGAAATCTTAAAACGGCAAGTATGAGATATGGTGTTCTGGGATAGTAAGAACCCTTTGACAAATTTATATGTCACCATTGTAACTTATATATACGATTTTATCCACACATTAATTATTGCCGGCTGCAATACATCTATTCAAGAAGATGGATCTGTCAATCGCCAAAATTCCTCGGTCCTATTGAACATATATATATATCTCCTGACCCTGCTGAGGAACATATTCGAAATGGCCATCCAGCGTCATTAACATATCTATTATCACAATGTCGATGCATTTATCATGTTAGATGGTTACCTTCTTTTCATTCTCTCGACCATAAGATCAGATCAGAAATTTACCATAATTAAAATTATTTGAAAATTTCAAAGGTTCTTTTGAATAGCTCGTTCCTTAGACGGTTCTTTGGCTTTTGACTTGTGTACCTAAAACAATGTCTCACCATGGTGATTTGATTTTAAACTTACTTTATTCATTAAAGATAAGGATTTGGCAACAGGCAAAGCCTGTACAAGTCCTCTCCCAAAATACATGCAAAAAGTATACAAATTTAGATATAAACAAAAACATAAATACAAGCAGGAAAAAATTACAAAGATGAACACTTGTGAGGCTCCTCATGGAGGTATCGAGGAATCAGGTAATCAAATACTTATCACAAAATAAATAACAAATTGAAAACCAGGGTTACTTGAAAATATGGTAATCTTTAGTAAGTTACATTTATCGCAAATTGTGATAATCAAATATTACTTATTGTAACGCAGAGAGTTACAGATGTCCCCAAACGAACACTGTTTATGTTTTACACAGTTTCCATGGCAACAACAGCATTTATGAGATTTCTAAGACTAAGCATTAATTTCTACACGTCAGATATAAACTATCGTGTAAAACTTAATCCAATTGAAGCATTTTGAATTTTTCTGCCGTTTTCCATATCCATGGCAATGGCAGTCACCTTAAAAATTTTGAGGCTTAAAATCATTTCTACACAAGTCGGATAACCTTTCCATAAAAAAATTCATCCAAATTGGCGCATTTTAAAATTTCCATCTTGGCAATGGTCGCCGTTTTGAAAACTTTAAGACCAAAAAACAATTCTATGCATGCTAGGCAACATATCTGCAAAATTTCATCTAATTCTGAGCAGTAAATTTAGCAGTAAAATTACCATAAATTGTAATTCTGTATATGGTCTCGTTTTTTTTTAATTCTTCTTCCTATTGATGTGAATGACTTCTCTCTAACATTTTTTCACAAAACAAGTTTGCCTAAAATGGGAATGGCACGGGGTTATTTTTGTGCACATGTGTTTTTGTTTATTATTTTCATTGTCATTTCTAGAAACTAGTGTCTTCTTCTTATTTTAATCTCAAACGTTATTTCATTTTACACTAAACTGCTTCAAAGACTCATGCTCGCATTTCTTTCAGTGTTTAAGCCTAATAAAAAATAAAATGTTGATTTTATGTGTCATTTTCTATTCAAGGAAGGTCATTGTGTCTTGAAAAATAAAATTGAGACCTAAAATAAGAAATGAAGGGATATGGAGTTAATACATATGAAACAAACCTCTACAAATACATGTTAGTGTAAGGCAATGGAAAAAAGCTTTTATTGTTGTTCTTCATCTTGAAATTACCAAATGGCCTTCAACATTGAGCTTTGCTCATACCTCATAGTAAGTTCAAGAAGACCCCTAGCACTGCTTGATTGGAATTCATAATTGACGAGCAACGCCGCGGTTATGCTTATCATTCATGAATGCGGAGTTATCAATAAACATAAGATTAACTGGCAAAGTGTACAATCGCTGTCGTCCGTTGACCGACAAAAAAATAATAGAAGCCAATCACAGTACTTAAACAAACGCAGGACACTCATCGACTCAAAAGTAAGAAAACTTGGCATAACAAATCATTAGATGTGGGCACAACAAACAGGTGGTCAGAATTCAATAACAATTAAAATGTCCAAATAATGCATCCATATGAGAAATTCTCTCAAGCACAATTACTCCATAACAGAAATGTATATAGAGCATAAATGAAACACGCTCATAAAACAAATTTCAATGAAATGTTGATAAAAATTTAGTGTGTTATGCGGTCCCTTAAAGAGCTTTTCCAGTATCCTAGGTCAATCGAATTTTATTTGATTTAATTTGAAACATTGAGTTTAAATCTTTTTTGAGACCATAGACGAAAACGACAAGAATTAAGGAATCCGAAAATTTGATTCAACAGTGAATAAACATATCCATATGCTTCCCACGGTAACAAGAATAATGCAATAATACTACTGCACTTTTGAAAATACTTAAAATTAGAATCTTGCCATTGTTTAATGTGCTTTTTGATATCATCGTAATATTGCTGAAGACAGTAAGTGAGAACCAAACCACCAGTTTTAAACAAATAATCCAAGGACTATGGAAACATTGGAAAAACAAAGACATAACAGACACAAAGACATAACATGAGCACGGCACAGTAGAGAAAAATAAGGACACGCGAATATACAAATATTAATAGGAGACAAAAAAAAACACATTTCTCTTCTTATAATCATGGTTAAGCTTAATCCTTCACGATCATAAATTTCGTCACCTTATCCCTAACGATCATTTTTGGATGAAAAGGCACACAATCATATTTTATGTATTTATCGTATACATAGTACAAAAGCAAGCCCATCATTAGTAAGCATTAGATCTATATAAAGAGTAAACGTTGTAGCAGAAATTTGCACACACAGCAAATGCATTTTTCCAAAAGGAGCAAAAAAGTGCTACGAATCTTCAAAAAGTCAGTACAATGTATGGTCCAACGTCACCTTTTGTAATTCTGAGCAGCATGTTGTACCTTTTAAATATTTTTTTGTCCTAAGGGATAGTCTGAAAATAATCATTTTGACAGACACATTTCTTTTTCCCAGTAAGTTCGCTCCTTTTTTCAAAATAATTGTCAAATTAACCCCACACGATGATGTCACAAATTCCCTCATGATCCGGTCTCAATACAAATCCCTCACGATCATTTTTATCGGCGTAACCGAACGAAAGTCTTGAGATATATGAGAAATATATAATTGTCGGTGATTAATTTATAAAACATTGTAATTTATAAAACATTGTTTTAAAACCAACTCTATCTGATAGTCAAAACTGTATGATGATAAAGAAAACAAATTCTAGCAAACCTCAAAGGGCATTGGCGGAAACAAAATTTAGGGGTATTATTTAATATAAAGTTATGCCTTCTTGCCAGTGTGGCTCACCGTATGAGGACGTCATACATTATTTACTCGAATGTCCAGTGTACCAAAACAAACACACAATCTTATTTAGACAGCACAGTGATATGAGTGTAGAAAATTATCGGGATATTGAGATACTACTCTTTTTTTTGGCAGAGATAATTCAACATTACAAACAAATTTGTGTGTATTTGAAAAAGTCTTGCAATATATAAAAATACAAAAAGATTCCTATGAGTTATGTGAGGTATACTTCATTTCTCATTTTTAGATTCATTATATTCCGACTTAAAATTATTTTATTATTTTTCCTATATATATATATATATATATATATTTATGATGTTTGCTTTTTTTATCATATCATTTGTTATTGTAGGGAGAGGGCGTACATTAAGTTAACTTGTGCCCAATCCCACTGCTTTAATTTATGCAATAAAATATTATTAAATTAAAAAAGAGTTATGCATCGAACAAACCATATGAAATTGATTTCTGCATATGGCTTTTTTCAGGATTCACTTTTCTCAAGTTTTTAAGTAGGGAGAAAATGGACTTTTTATTATATTTTTAGCTCGCGAGTGAATTTTACTAACTGCGAAATAAATAATTGGGACACTGAAAGGAGCTTTTAGTATTTTCACTTCGAAAATTTCAAGATTTTCGGACACGGGTTCATTTGTATTTGATGTGTTATATAAGGGTGGTTACCATTCGGTATTGTTTTAGGATGATTTGTTGACACTCGTTTTTATACAAAGTTGATTCCCGATAGAAACCTCAGAAAGAATGCATAGGAAATAAAGATTCGATCGTCTTTGAACTTTTATTCTGGAGAAACGCTACAACGTCGGAAAAACAAAGACATAACATGAGCATGGCACTGAAAAGAAAATGAAGACACGCACATATACAAATATGAACAACATGGACCCAAAAAAACATGGGTAAGATCATGTGCACCGGTAGAGTAAGCATCTCCTGCTTCTTATAAGACACCCGCCGTGTTGAACATGTCAACTCCGGTAGTAAAGTCAAATCCGGTAGAGGAAAAACAAACTTTAGTGGCAAAGAGAAAGATCTGTTGTCATCTGGGAAACATATATCCCATAGCGGCCCACAAGATCGTGATATCAACCGGAAAACTTCTTTAGTGATGACCTCAGGTTATAGGCAACATACACTTGCTTAAGTAGCCTATTTGTAAGCAACCGATCTCTATAAAGGTAGTCACTGTATCGACCACAGGCCCTTCAGTAGCGAATGAGTTGGAAGATGTAAACTCCATATTCCGGTGCTTTAGGAATGTTGCAACAAAGAAAAGGGAAGTTGACTATTGGAAAAGTGAAGTCATCGCGTTTGTCACATAGCCTAGTTTGTAGTATTTTGACGAAAAGATATGGAGTAAATGCACATGAGACCATAAAACATTTGAACTCCAACTAAGATTAATTTTAATGTACTGTATGGCCATTTCGGCAACTGATGCACCTCTTTTGTCAATTTCAAGATGAAGATCAAGGAACGAGGCTGATGTGGAAGTATATGTAGTATCCTTAATTTCGAGCTCTTTTGCATAGATTATATGAAGAAAATCACCATAGCGAGGGTTGTATAGTGATAAAATGTCATCTATATAACGGAAGCTGAAATAGGGTCTGTAAGTTCTATTTTCACTTTATAAATCCGGAAACTTATGACGTCACTATACAGAACGCACATTAAATCAGTCAACCGATTCCAATTCCGGGATATTTTTCTCAACGTCACGAAGTCGGGATTGATTAGACGTTTTACATTGGAATATCTACCATACCTGAGAGAGCCAGGTTAATAGAGACTATGCGGCTTCAAGAAAATCGCTATTTTTATTTAATTTCTACCCAAGTTAAGGTAATTAAGGTCATAATTCGTTAATTTAAAAATATGCTGGTTCATAGAAAATGAATTCCATGGTTAATTTGATCTGTGAATCGAAATCCCCACCATTCTCCCATAGTACTACATAAGCTATGGTACCCCTGAAACACGTTTCTCATTCATTCACGTTGGTCATGTGACGAGACTTATTAAAGGACTAGACCATCTTTTATCTTTATTTTGAAGAAGCCCTTCGATGAATTCAGCTTCATATGAGTGGAGAAATAGATCGGCTAAAAGAGGTGCACAGGTTGTGCCCATTGGTCAAAATCTAAAGTTGGCCTTTTTGGGATCCACTTTGAAAGACTGACACTGAATTGATCTTTTATGCCGATTTGTGCATTGTATGTGCATATATGCGTCCACCTGCGTTAGTATTTTTTTATTGGAAATATTTTTATAATTATGCATCTATGGTACACAAGCCAAAAAGTAACATTTCTACCTCATTTAAACGAGAGCTCAATTTCTATTTCAAGCACTTCCCCCGCCTGAATAGTATTACTTATTTTTTATTATAGTATTGCATCTTTTCAATATAATCTGATAAAAGTTAAAAGCTATTATAATTACATTTCATGCATATTTATTTGAATTCCGTCAATATGATAGGCGAACACCGATCATGTGCACGTGTCATATGAATGTGAAGTTGCAATTACCATGAACACATTTGACCACATGCTCACGTGGCGGATTAATTTGTAAAAAAATAATCCCAATGTACATGATGTTTTTTCCTGTAAATTAATGTTTTTTTTTTATATTTCGGTTAAAATGTAATTATAAGAATTGAATCCATTATTTTGAGGTTTCATAGGGATTACGAAACATTTTCAACATGAAGCGCCAACACTTTCATACACCAATGAAACTTCAAAATAATGCATTCAATTCTTAAATACAACTTAACTTGTTTTGTTGACGCGAGAAATTATGAACTGGCACCAGCAGGCAAATGTATACATGTCTCTTCCTGGACAAAATTGCCGATAAGTCTAACAAAAACAACAAACCAATAATTCATTTGAAGTTTTCCATTCATTTGTATTAAAGAAGATTTCAATTAGTTATTTATAGAAATGATACCATTATTCCATGATTTGTATCAATTTGTATCATTGTGTAACTGTCCATGGTTCTTTGCCTGATCCATCGGTATTAATTAACAGCCTATTTGTCGAGCATTTTGATGCCAACCCAATAACTGATTTCTTTTGGACACATGCAAGAGAGAGAACAACAGAGAAGGAATGATAGTTCATGAAATTCACTCGAATGCAGCGCTTTAAAACTTCAGTGAGCATCAAGTCAGAATGCATATGTAAAAAAATAGATGACGATAATGTAATTTTCCACTGAATGTTGAACTAGTAGATAAATCCAATCTTAAGGTGGCTCGGGTGTCTAAAACTACGCATCCATCTTGTACATCTGATGAATATTGGAATTTACCATTTAAATGTTGTAAAAATTATTTAAAATAGTCCATAGATAATAAATGAAATAAATCAGCAAAATGTATGCTGTTTGTGTGCAAAATATGTCACTCTTTGAAAGACACTTATACTATCAAGGTAGCGCGAATATATGGCGCTTTTATCACGGGTTAGTCCTGTATGGCAAGTATTTCACCCAGACCGTATGCAAGGGGTAAAATATAGGCATAAAGGGCAAACCCGTGGAAAATCAACTTATATTCAGGCTCCTGTGAATTATTTCGATTCTAATATGACACTTGTACACTTACAGTGTACAAAAAAAACTAAGGAGAATTCGGTTTTTTTAATAGGTGAAACAGCCATTTTACCCCGTAAAGTATGACGTTAAATGTTCTATGACGCTGTAAAAACTGTCGTCAAACTGTCTATGACGTTATCAAAAGTAATGTCGATTGTCATGACATTACACACGAGTATATACGGATTTTACCACGGTTATGGACACATGGCGATTACAGGACGTCTTATTAGAATAAGGGAAAAATAACATTTTCACGATTTTATCAAAAATGTGATCGTTGTCCTTATTTCATTTCATATATTTGCAAAGTGATTTATGAAGCACCCAATGTGGAAAAAGAAAGGAAATGGGGAAAATGTCATAGAGATAACATCCCATATCCAGGTTAAAACGACCCAAAACAATGCATCTAGGGGTTACCGTACGGTCTTCAACACAGTGAGGAACCTCACACCATATAGCAAGCCCTAAAGGGCCCGAAAAGGTAAAAAGAGTGAATAAATCAATGGAAACAAACCACATCCAATGACCCAAATATCAAGAAACTAAAATTTCATAAGACGACATAGACAAGCCAATGACCAACACATTCCTGACTTGGGGCAGGCGCAAAAATTGCGGTGAGGTTAAACTCGTTTTCTTGGATCCAAACCCTCCCCCTATGTGTGGTGAATGGCTAAGAAAAAATACACAAAAACATTCAGAGTAAAAATCGAACTAGGAAAAAGTCCAACTCATCAAGACGAGTACCCTTACAATGAAGTACATAAAACCTGATACTCCATTTCGTTTTATTCATATTTGTTTTCTCCTTATGGTAGGTTTATACTGCCGATCAAAGCAACTCGACCGAACTTGATCTATGGATATTCATGAATAATCATCGATCGGGACACTGATCTTCAATGCTCGTGTTCGGTCTACTAACCAAATCGGGGCGATCTTACTAACTCTGCTGAACTCGAGCTGTGTTCCCGAATATTTTTGACATGTCAAAAAATATCGTGAAGAGATCGTGTGCATTATTTGTCGAGAACAGGTTGGGAATCAATCGGGGTGTAATCGAGGTAGTCGTGAAGAGGTCGAAAGGGGATCGGTCTTGATCGAGTTTCAAAATTTTAGCCGATCATGCCGATGTTTACCCGTTTTTAACTCATTCGCTTCTCGAATTATGCTAACTCGCTTCCAGACCAACTCGATTAGTACTCGATCATTACTCGACTAACACGATTCATTCTTTTTTTCTATACAAGATCTTCCCGACCACAACCCGATTTTTCCCCGGCCTATATTCGACTTTTACTCGACCAACAAAGACCTTTACTCGATCTAACACGACAGCATGTGATCTTTTCACATATTCCAACATGAGGCTTTCAAGAGCCCCAGTGTCTCACTAAGGCCTTACTTCAGTTTTAAAGCAGCAATCCGATAGATTCCAATCACTATTGTGATCAAGTGTGCTTGATGATCTTCTTTGATATGATGAGAATCTGCCAGATATTATCTCAAGTGGGGACCAGCCAAGGACTATATTTTTCAATTTTGGTCAATTGGCAAAGTAGTTTCAGAGTAGAAGATCTTGGAATGCCTAAGTAAGGTCCAATATATAATTATTTTCCCCGTTGTATATCATGTAGACAAGATAGATACTATTTTGAATTGGAACATTCAAGGACTATTTTGGCAAATTTTAGCTGCAATTGGTCAAGCGAAAATCCTTCTGGTACAATATTTAACTTTGTGTCCCTTTGGCGGTCATCTTGTATTAGCTGACGATATGGCAGACACTTTTTTGAAAAGGGACGATCATTTGGCAGTCGTAACAAGTTTGGTCTTATTAGCTTAGGGGTTACAAAGATAACGTTAGAATGAGTTTTCCCATAAGATCCAATTTAAAACTATATTCCCATTTGGCGGCTATATTTGATTAGAAGCGGGCATGACGGTTTTTGCACATAGAACCAATCGAGGTCTATCATGACTCTGCGGTTTCTGGGTATAACAGTTTTGAATGAAAGTTCATGAACAACGGACACAAAATAACCTAGCTATATCAGGATTGTAGAAAGGTATATCAGATTGTGCATGCTACTAGCATTATAAAAGGATGGCGTGCAGAGGGCTTAAATTCAATCGACTAGCTATGCTGACAGAATTTGAATTTGAATCCAAGATGTGCCCAATAAACAAATTCCAGAAACAGATTCAATAAGCACATTCATCCAAGAATAAAATATTGTTTCTTCCAAGCAGGTTGGTTCTCTTATCACAAGACTTGATTCAAGCTAAATGGTATAAGAAAAATGCGATTTTGAATATTTGTTACATGTACTAGAAGATAAAAAACATCTTTTAGATTTGCACCGGGCAAATGATGTTCTCAATGAGCAGCCGCTCGCCATTTTCACTCTCTAAAAACCGATTTTTTTATGCAGGTTTAAAACTATACATGAATACTACTGTAAATCTAGTTACTACCCATATCATGTGATGATATGTCTTATGTTTTATAAGTCAGATTAGTCCTACGTGTAAAGACAGGAAAATCGAATATCACATTCTGACGCATGATGAGGAGGATGACCTGCTAGTATGTGAAAGCGAACATTCATTCCTCTATAATGATAACTTTGATGCATTTGCAATTGTCTAACCCAAAATACGCACCTTCTGTGTCAAAGCCGCCTTCTCTGGTACTCTATATATATCACAGTTATCATCTTTTCCTTGAAGCAACATGGGCCACCCATTTTATACAAATATATACAAACGTAATAACAGGACAAAAATCGAGCACACTCGACCATTTCACGATTTTCTCCCGACCAGGTCTAGTTAATCAAACACAAATCGGGCTATGATCTGGCTCAATTTGCCAAAGTCTGGTTGGGCGAATGAGGGTCCAGCATAAGTCGTACGTGAATCGAAAAGAGATCGAGAATGGTCGAGTGTTAGTCGTGTTAAATCGGGTAAAGGTCGAGTGGACATCATGAGCTAGCTCGATCAATGAGTTTTATGACGTTGATCGGGATTAAACACCATGGTCTAGTTGTAAAACTGTATAAAATACGTTTGTCAATGTTGGTATAGAATAGACACGCATTATAGACGTTTTTCAGAGAAAGAAATTTGAAAAGATGACCCGACTGACCCATTTTCATAGTTGTTGTTATGAAATAAATAACAAAACAACCAATCTATGTTAATAATAATAATAGTATATACTTTTTTTTACCACGATGTACGATTATTATTTAAATAATAATAATAGTATATACTTTTTTACCACGATGCACAGCCAAATGATTGCAAAATGTATGGAGTGGCGGTGCTTTCATCTTCATATTGACATATTTCAATATGTTTTTATATATTCAATCTCTAAATTATTATTTGTATAAACTTTAACAATATAAAAAAAGAGAGTCAATAGGTAAAAATTTCACAATAAAAAAAAATAGTTATGGAAACAGGGATGCACACCAAAGCGAACAACAACATGAACAAGAATCAAGGCGTCTCCACTTACTAGGATTATAAATATACACGAATGTCTGAAAATCAGCCCAAATGAATCAGAAAGTTTTCGTTTCGTCGTTTCCTCTGCTGGAACAGAACCTTTTGTATTGCGAAATATGCATACAAGTTCCATGACTTAAACTTTTCTTTTAGACTGTTTTAACTGCTATTAATAATTCAAAACTAAGCTTTTTTTTATTTTTAATTAAACTTAATGAATGTATCATTCCTTTTGATATCTAAATAAGCTCTGTCTGGTTTATAGAGTATCAGACTGTTTTGTTCTCGTCTGTGACGAATGTCGAGAAGGCGAGACATTGTA
>MJUU01062156.1:5557-30194 GCA_002080025.1 Modiolus philippinarum
TTTTTAGGCTAAAATATGTTGATCTACAGGTTAAAAAACAGCAAAATTCACACAGATATGGTTCTATAAGTGTAGTATTTAAGCATTTTTTTACCTAAGCAAAGTAAAATTGAATATTCTTCTGACATATTAAGGTTAAAAGAATTATATAAATTTTATGTCTGATAGGTCAAACAGGGTTCTTCGGCCATTTTGAAGATAGCTAATTTATTGGTGATTTCAGGGATTTGTAACCGAAAAAAGCCACCTTGTTGGGAAGTTTCAAGATAACAGTCAATAAGTACTAGGTTTGAATAATCAAATCATGGAATAAAATTAGTGGGGTAATGGTCGCTATGGTTGTTACTATGGTACAAAAATACGGAATTTTGAGTTTTTTAAGTGCTTTTTTGGCACATTTAACATTTACAAATTTCGTTCAATAAAGTAAAATTCTTATTTTGATTCAATTAAATATATTTAATGATAGATTCTCTCTTAAACAAATGCAAAGAAATGAATCCGGTCGATAGGTTTGTTGCTATGGTAGCTTAAATGGTCAGATTTTCACCTATTCCCGTTCCTTTTTTGTACGGTTACAATTTAGAATTGCATTAAAAAAAGTAAAATTAATGATTCCCAGGGTAAATGACCCAATCTTATATTAAATTATCACAATTATTAAAAACTATATGTTCAGGTGTCCAGAATGGTTGCTATAATAGTATATGGAGCACAATTCACCGCATCTTTCACGAGGTGGTGCCGAAAGTGACATCACTGGAAGTGAAGTAGACCGGAAGTGCCGTCACCGGAAGTCACGTGACCGGAAGAGGAAGTCATATTACAGAAAGCGAAGTGTTTTTACTGCGCATGCGCAACCGGTAGTGACCTGCATGAAGCTCTATTGGGCCATGTTAACCGGAAATGTCGCGTTGGATCAACACGTGACCCCACAGAGGTGTCATGGGAAGGTATTGGAGCACGCATATGCGACCGGAAGTGATTGTGTCCCCAGTTAGAGACCAGAAGTGGCCCTACTTGAAGCCTTTATCGGCATGTTGACCGGAAGTCTGGTAATGTCAAGAGGAATCAAAATAAACCAGAGGCTCCCAAGAGCCTGTATAGCTCACCTGGCTTTCAGTTGCCACAATTAAGCTTATATTGTAAGTTACACAGTTGAACTGCAGTCTATCAAACTTTGGTAGCTCGAACACCACCATTATTCTTGAACTGTATTTAAAGTCTGATTATGTTTTAGTATATTTCTTTGCTGGGCTTTTTTGACAAAAGCGTTCTTGCTAAGGAGCACTTTCGACACCAGTTTTGAAGTTGAGACATCATTTTGAAAATGGCGGTCAACGACAATTTTTACACTATATCTTTAAGTTACGGCATCAATATCTATTTGGAAACAAAATTTCATTGAAATCGGACAATGTTGAACTTTGCCGCCTTTTTTAGCAGCCATCTGAAAGTCAACGAACAATTTTCAACACCAGTTTTCGCAGTCAGCGAACAAATTGAAATATCAGTTTTGAAAATGCGACATCAAATACCTATTTGGAAACCAAATTTTATTGAAATCGAACATTTTTTAATTTTCCCGCCCTTTTGGCGGCCATTTTGAAATCGGCGGTCAACGGCCAATTTTCAACATCAGTTTTGAAGTCGCTACAGCTTTACAAACATTTAATCAATTTACACATAACCTTCATCTTCTATAGAGTAAGTGAGAACCGAACATTCAATCCAAAACGAACAATCAAGGACAATGGCAACATCGGAAACAAAAAGAAACAGAGACACCACACGAGCACGGCACAGAAAAGAAAAATGAAGACACACATACACAAAGATGAACAACACGGACCCAATAACAACCATGGGTAAGATCAGGTGCACCGGTAGAGTAAGTTTCTTATAAGACTATAGTTTTGGAAATAAAAGACGAAAAATATGAAAATTTTGAAAATTCAGTGAAAAAGGGCAATAACTACTACAAGGTTATTTTCTTTTCTTTTAAAATTTCAGGGTGGGTAGATCGTAACATGTTGAACATTTTTGCAATTTACACGTGACCTCTAACTGTTACACTTTTTGAAATAAACAAGATGTGTTTGTGAAACACTACATATGGCTCCAGATTCTACAGTAAAATATATGAAAATACCTAATTTTACCCCTGTTTGACCTCTGTGACCCCGACCTTTGACCTAATTTTTTGGATATTTATGTTCCTCTTGACATGATTAGACATATACACTTGCCAAGTATGAAAAGTTTATCTTACATAGTTCAAAAGTTATAGCCAAGGTTAAAGTTTCGGACGCCCAGACAGACAGACAGACAGAACAAGAACAATATGCCCCCATCCTCGATCTGGGGGCATAAAAATAAAAAATGCTAAAATTTTGAAAATTTTAAGGGAAAAGGCTATAACTCCGAGAAGAGTTTTCAGATTTTCTTCAAAATGGCACGGTAGGTATACCTCATCATGCTTATCATTTTAATCCATATCAGATTTTTTATATCTGTAATGGTGTTCGAGTTATTGGCCAAAAACTGTAGTTTACCCCTGTTCTATTTTCAGCAATTGCCACCATATTGTTTGACCAGACGACTAATCGAACACAATTTTGAAAGTGAATACCCTGGTGATGACTCTGGTCATGTTTTGTTACAATGTGCCAAGCAGTTTCAGAGGAGAAGATAAGTTATGAAATTGTTGACTCTACGGACACAAAGTGATGGCAAAAGCTAACATGGCCTTTTAGGCCAGGTGAACTAAAAATGCCTACAATAACGTAAGAAAAATGAAATTAATTACATTATATGACAAAATTGAATATTGATCCCCATTGAACCTTTCTAGCTCGGACATGGTAAGAGTTCAGCTATCTACCCAAACTTTACCTAACAAGACTTGACATCAAACCATGGACCCCAACTTCACCTGGTCACTTTTTCTGAAAGCTTACATAGAGAGGAATCAATAGAAGGAAATTTCGTCTTTCTATAAAGTTATATAGCAAAAAGTTTGGTTATTTACACATTTGCAATTTGCTCCTAATTTACCCCTATATCTCGAAACAGTAGGAGTAACGGAAAATCTATGACAAACTACTGATATCTTACGTACAGAGGAATACCAAAACATAAACATTGCTAAAATCGGATGAAAAATTGCAGTGTTTGGACACTGCATCAAAATAAGAAAGAAAATAAAGAAGAAGAAATATCCTCTTTTGGGGTACTCATTTTTTGGTTAATATCACACATGGCGTTAAATCTGTTGACACACTCGAGACTACATGCAAAATTGAAGAAACCTTATCAGAATCTAATAAACAACAAATATTCTACAGCTAAATATATGGAAACACCCAAATTGGGAACTTGTTTTTAAAAACAGACGGATACAGTCTCAAACCACGGTCTAGCCTCC
Source organism: Modiolus philippinarum (assembly GCA_002080025.1). Lineage (NCBI taxonomy): Eukaryota > Metazoa > Mollusca > Bivalvia > Mytilida > Modiolidae > Modiolus > Modiolus philippinarum. The sequence goes on from MJUU01062156.1 coordinate 8,985, forward strand.
CTTTTAGCCCAAAGAAAATTGTGTTAAAATTTCAAACGGTTTGACCAAACAAAAGTTTTCAACCAAAGCGGCGACAGCACCATAATACAACGAAGTTTCAAGGGAAATTATTGTGTCAAGATTATCAACAAACTTGTTGAAATAAATTTTTGGAGTTAAATATGTGCATTTTGGGATTGCTGGAAGGTGAGAAACGATAATATTGGCTTTCATAGCAACCATAAATTATGCCCAAAGAAGGAATTTGTACGACCCTTGCTTCCATGGCCACAAAAACTAGCAACTAGTTTAAAATCAAACCGTCTTTGATTTATTTGCATTCAAAACTTTTTTTCAGAGATACCAAAGTATAATCCATTTTCGGAAAAAAATCTAAGCTTATTCTAGAAAAAAGATTTGGAAAACTTGTGGCTCAGAGACTGAGCTTCTATGCCATGCATGACCAAAAATGATGTTTTTACCAATGGGCTCTAATGTTTAGCTATGTTCTCCATTAGCACCCGTTTTTTTGTCTGCTCCTATTGAAATGAGTAATTTTTGCAAAGGACCTCCTATACATTTACTTAAATTTGCTTGAATAGTTTCAAAGAAGACGATGAAAAGGATGTTTTTCTATCCAGGATTCAATCTTAAACTATGTTCTGCACTGGAGGCCATGTTTTTTGTTGGATTGAAATGAAATGAGCAATTTTTGTAAAGCACCTCCCGTACATCATTTCTGTAAAATTTGGTTGAATTTGCTTCTGCAGCTTCACAGGAGAAGATAAAAATGTGATTTTTCAAATAAGGTTCAATGTTAATCTAAGTTCCGTGCTGGCCGCCATGTTTTTATCGGATCAGAACGAAATAAGCAATCGTTGTTTAAAACCTTTAGTACATCATTCCTGTAAAGTTTGATTGAATTTGATTCAGCTGTTTTAGAAGAGAAGATGATAGGGTCTAATGTTAAACCTAAGTTCAGCGCTGGTGGCAATGTTTATTGTCGGATCGGAATGAAATGAGCAATCTTTGTAAAGGACCTTTTATATATCATTCTCGTAAAGTTTGGTTGAATTTGTCTCAGTAGTTTCAGAGTAGAAAATGAAAATGTGAAAAAGTTTAACGGACGGACGCCAAGTGATAGCAATAGCTCATACTGACCCTTTGGATCATGTGAGCTAACAATTAACCAATGTTTGCTACAATAGCAACCAGTCTAGCGAGAAAAATGAAAAAGAAATTTAAAAAATGTCGAATTGCCATCTTAATTTTCATTTGAACTAATCAAATTGTTAGTAACCGAGTTCAAAGGTAATTATTTTTCAGGGTCAGAATATACGAATAATTCACCTGGTTGTTAAGTGAAATTTGAAGCAAATTTTCAAATTAAAATCTGCAATAAAAAATAATAAATAAAATAAACACACACACATACATTGGGAAACAAGAAAAACCAAATTCGCCGCCATAGCAACCATCATAGAATAAAAAAAACATATTAAAAATTGGCACAGCGAAATTTGCCGCAGCTTATTTTGTGTTTAATAAATCTATAATAAAATACATATCCGTTATTTTCTATTTTTTGCCGCTGCTCTAAGTATATTTACAAAGAAAATCAAATTTCAACTAAAAATTATTTTCCATAGACCTTAATATTAATTTCGAGAAATTCGATGTTGGAATGGGGTATAAATGGTATACCCAACATAACAAACCAATGAAAAGACTTGTTGTTTGTTAAATTGGATGACCAATGGGCAAACATAATTCTATCTGTTTACTACTTTGCATAAAACTGTTTACATTAAAATGCGTTAAATGAAGCTGAAATTTGCAGAAACAATGTTCATCTACCGTTTAATTCAACTGAAATAAAATGTTATGAGGTAAAATGGTTTTAATGTAACACAGCAATAAGATTGTTACGTTTTTTGCTTTTTAAATCGAGATTAAATCCTGACTCACGTGTTGTGGTTCATCGTGAGACCCCGGGGCATAATAACAAAACCTACGTGTGGTTTGCAGGTATTCATAGGTATTCAGTTAATTAGATATTCTCCCTCTGTTTTGGACTCAAATTTTCTGTTAAAATAACATAGAAGGTAAATGGAAAACTTTTTTTTATCTTTTGTTGTAACATTATAGTATTGCATGGACGGAAGCGACAAAAAATTAGCTTTCCATTGATATATGGTATGTAATCCACCAAGGTGTATCAAAAACGATATTTTGTAAAAAGTCGCAGCAAAACTTTAACAACTGTTGTAGGTATTTTTGCTTGCTAACTGGGTTGCAAAGTTGTTCATTCTACTCTGATTATCTAAGGATTTCTAAAAAGGAAAAAATACGAAAGGTGAACAAAAATGTCTTTTTTGTTTCCATGGCAACAATCCTAGCAACTAGAATCAAATCGTTGAATGTTTTTGACAGAACTTTATATTCAGGGTTGTAACTGAATCAAATAATTCATTTAATTTTGTTTAAAGGGAAATTTTGTTATAAAACTGGTAAAATATTTTCAGGGAAAGTTAAACTCTACCATTTTTATTTTGGTTACCGTAGCAACCATCGTAGCAACTCCAAAATATAATTTGTTATTATTGTGATGACTTTAAAATTAGCAATAGGCATTTAAAGTGTCAAATCCGTAATATTACTTATTTTTAAGGAAATGTTTAAGGGTAAATGTGCAAAAGTAGAAACATAAAAGTTGAATAATTGTCATTTTTGCTACCATAGCAACCACCCTAGCAACCGGAATTAATTGATTGTATTTGCTTTTGAAAAGCAGTTATTATTCAGTGTGTATGAATTAATCAAAATAAGCATTAAAACCTTATTGAAGGAATTTTGTAAATGTCAAATCTATCAAAACAGTACTTGAAAAACTGAAAATTCCCTATTTTTGTCACCATAGTAACCACCTTAGCAACCATTACCCCACCAATTTTATTCCATGATTTGATTATTCAAACATAGTACTTATTGACTGTGATCTTGAAACTTCCCAACAAGGTGGCTTTTTTGGGTTACAAATCCCTGAAATCGGTCAAAAATGGGCTATCTTCAAAATGGTAAAAAAACCCTCGGTGCCCCAACCCTGTGCACCCATCAGACATTAAATTTATAAAATTGTTTCAATGTTAATATGTTAGCAGAATACTTAATTTTACCCTACCCAGGTAAAAAATTCATAAAGACTACACTTTATATAACCACATCTGTTTGAATTTTGCTGTTTTTTCACCTATAAAACATCAAATTCTAGCCTAAAATCCATGGTAACCGTTACAATGGCAACCAAAGCAGCGGGAAAATTTTTGGTGGCATTTTTGTGCTTTAGTCATAGACTTGCATTAGTGGACAAAGTTTCAAGGAGATCTGTGACCATGCGTGGCCAAATATGTTTGACGGTTACAGAGAATTGGTATTAATTCCGACTACAAAGACGAATATAACCATCCCTAGAAATTGTTACAAAGCTGCCGAAACACTATAAATTAGTGTAGGGTCCATCGAACAATAGGGATACGTGGATGCTTGGTGCTATTTTAAACAAAAAAATAGTTGTTGAAGCAACTACGTTTTTGCAGTTTTCATAAAAAGGAAAAACAGTACTTTGTGTTAGAAACACTAATAATATAAAAGACCGTAACGAAATATTCAACACGTTCAAGGTTAATTTCATTAATCGAAGCTACTTAGAATGTGAAATTAATCGTAGTATGTCTGATATATTAGTTCAAGACAGGTTAAATCTTCTTACGCAACCGCCAATGTACAATTCGTTAAGAAAGATCTTTTGAAACATTGACATCTATCTCAATTAGATGATACAGATTTTGACAAGAAAAATCTATCATTGCGTATATAAAAGAACAAAGATAATTATCCGAATTTTTGACTTCTGCAAAAGTCAATAAATAAAGACATAAGTCACCTAGGGGACCCCTGATGACAGCAGACCTAGATTAACTTTTAATTCCGACTACAAAGACAAATATAACCATCCCTAGAAATTGTTACAAAGCTGCCGAAACACTATAAAATAGTGTAGGGTCCATCGAACAATAGGGATATACGTGGATGCTTGGTGCTATTTTATACAAAAAAAATATTAACCCCCCCCCCCCCCCTCNAAAACAATAACAAAACAAAAAACAACAATTAAAAAACTTAAAAACAAAACGAAAACAAAACAATAACAAAAACATATCGAAAATATAAAATCAAAAGCAACCTATAACAAACATGTTATTACCCATTTAACCCTACCACTGGCTTTTGCTGGTGCCGGTATCAAGTCCGGCTATCCCGAGTTCCTGTCGTTATTTATGTTTGTCTCTTGTTTTCATTATTGTTTTTCTGGTGCAGTTTGCTTGTAAATTGTGGCATGTGATTGTAGTTCCTGGCCATTGTCGGTGTTTGCTGTTTTCCTGTTTTTGTAATTTTACCTAATGCTCCCTCAGTAATGTCCCAAAGGTACACAATTTGAAATGCATTTTTTTTAATTAACATTCATCTTTCTGGGGAATCAAAATTAACTTTGTGGTTATATTTACTGCTTGAAATCATACATTCATATTAATTAATTAATTAATTGATTAATTCAATTATATTGTCAATGTAAATCTCAGTCAAGAGGTTGATATATCGACAGGACGGTAATGTATCGAGAGGTAATGTATATATAGGTGCACCCAATGGCTGTCGGCTGGGTTAGAGGTAATATATTAAAAACATGTTATTACCCATTAGAAACTAACAATTTTTGTATAAAGTATAATATATCTAAATATCTCCGTCTCCAAATGATATGGTTTATATATATAACCTCTTTTAGCCGATCTCTTTTTTAATCTATATATATATTCGGTTTAATATATGTCTTTCTTTTAGCCGATCTGTTTCTCCAGTCATATGAGGAAGAATTCATAAAAGTGTTTTTTTCAAAATAAAGATTGAAAACTGGCCTAGTCCTTTACTTTCAGCTTCCGTTATACAGGTGATATTGTATCACTAAACAACGCTAGTTTTCGTGATTTTGTTCATATTAATTATCCAAAAGAGCTCGAAATTAAGGACTCTACAGATACTTCCACATCGGCCTCGTTCCATGACCTTCATCTTGAAATTGAAAACAGAGGTACACTACAAACCAGGTCGTATGACAAGCGCGTTGACTTCACTTTTCCAATAGTCAAATATCCTTTTCTTTGTAGCGACATTCCAAATGCGCTAGCATATGGAGTTTACAGCTCTCAACTAATTCGCTGCTCAAGGGCCTGTGGTCGATACAATGACTTTCTTGATAAAGATCGGTTGTTTACAAAGAGGCTACTTAAGGCAAGGGTATATTACTCATAACTTGAAGTCATCACTACATAAGTTTTACGGTCGACATCTGTTTCCCAGATGACAAAAGATATTTACAGCTAAAGTTGTTTTTTGTCCTCCACTGGAATTTGACTTTACTACCAGAGTTGACATGTTCAACATGGTGGTGTCTTTTAAGAAGTAAAAGATGCTTACTTTACTGGTGCACCTGATCTGACCCATGTTTTTTACTGGGTCAGTGTTGTTCATCTTTGTCTGTGTGTGTGTGCCTTAATTTTTCCTTTTTTTGCGTACTCATGTTGTGTCTTTGTTTTTTGTTGTTTTTTTTCGATGTTGCCATTGTCCTTGGATTATTCGTTTTAGACTGAAGGTTCTGTTCTAACTTTCTTTATTAATATTTATTAGTAATTTAGCTCGAAAATTTCGATAATTATCACACAATCGAAAATTAACTATTCAGTTCTTAAATAATTTCTAAATCTCCAATTTTAATTTTGTCAAAAATATATAAATACGCAGATCATATCAGTAATGAATCTAGAATGGACAACAAGAGAAAAGTACCATAACTTTAACCGACAACGGATACATCTACTAAAAGATAATAAGTATAATATTTTACTTTGATCAGGATAAACTTTAAAAAGCAGTTTGTACCAACAAATATAGATATGAATATGTACATATAATTACTATAAAATGCTCTACCGTTTCCTATGAAGTTTGTTATCTAGTGATAGAACTGTCAGCTGAAAATGATTCACTGTCTCTACCATTTGTTTACAGGTGAAAGAAGTGTTTCTTCCATTACATGATATACACTAATCCGACACCCTGCTCCTCTCACAACATATCAGAAATCGATTCATTAACACATCTAGTATTTGAAAAGGAAATTTGCTTCAGAATAACATTCATGATCAAAGTCAGTGTCCAGTAACTATAGACACGATGATCGAATTATAAGCGGCTTATCAGATGCCCCGGGTCAGATGCTCTTTGCTTGATGAATTGAAAATCTAAATTTCTCTTTTAATAGCAGGAAAATAATTAGGTTGCAAAAGTTTTCAAAGAATAATTTCTTGATTCGACATCTTCTAAATTCAACGTTAATACATGTAACTAGGTTAAAAAAATCTTTGTCGGACATGTGTCGACTGTCCGATCTGAATTATAACGGATGATACGAGTTTCATTCATAGCTAAAAAAAGCAGAAACAGTCACGTGAGTGAGATTCTCCTTTGCAAGAAAAAAAATTAATACGACTCCAATATCTATCAGAGGATCAGATGACTTACCAGATAGAAACTTGTGTGTCTGATGGTAGATATGTTTTGCTGCGAAAAATGTTTTACTCCTTATGAATACATTGTAGTGTCTTCTGTCCCATCGCCCATACCATGTCTATTCAAAGAACTCTCCTTTTCCCATATTGCGTCTGTAGAATTTCATTTTAATTTGACCTAAGATTCACACTTACTGGAATTCTATTGACGCAGAATGTCGGTCCAATAAGAATAATATAGTAAAGATAACAGTAAACACTTACGATGGCCGGATATTACAATCACATGCCACAATCTACTCTAGGGAACTGCACAAGAAAAACAACAAAAAGACAAAAAACAAACGTAGTCAACGATAGGAGCTCGGGTTAGCCGGACTTGGTACCGGCACTAGCAAGAGCTAGCGGTAGGGTTAAACCGGTTTATTGGTTCCCAAACCTCCCCTTTCTCTATCCCGTTTCCCTGTAGTATAATAAACACACAAATAAAACCCAATACAGGCAGATTGCTAACTCCAAGATCACAGTCTTGAGAAGGAAAGAATAAGACAAAACGTAATGTAGAAAGATGGGTCAAGGGGTGCTCGCCGCTAAACTGCCGACTAGCTAAGAATAATCATGAATTTCAGTAGACAGCGGCAGTATCAGCAATAAGAACCTGGAATGAAAAATTAGCGATCGTTGTGTTCCAGTTGAATTTGACTTATAATACAATTGGTTAAAAAAGAAATAGTTTAATTTTTTTAATGTAATATTAGTATTTTGCATACATTCATATTAAACTGAACTTTATGAAAACAAAAATTCTAAATTTAAGTGCAAAACATATTTCCAATTACAGGAAGTTACCTAGACAGTAAACACTGACATTTCGTTTTTTAAGATTGAAACAATTTCAGATTTAAACAAACGATATTTTTATTCTTGTTAGCATTGTTTATACTGCACTGACCTGAAAAGTTTTAGGGATAAATGTCAAGCTCAAAAGTTTTCAATTAAAACGAAAGTCGATATTTAGAGAAAAGTACGGAACGAAGTATTTTCCCCATTTGTCATCATGATCAAACATTTTTACTTCCAAATTCGATGCATATTAACTAGAATGAATATCAAACATTTAAATGGTATATTCGTAAAAGAAAGGGAAAAAGCACCCTAGACAGACTACCCATAACGCAGTTCAATTGTGTATCAAGTGTATTCAAAATACATATCACTTTTAATTACTGTCACTGATGTTCACAAAATATCAGGTGACGTTTGCGTGTTGTGATTCAATTTATCAGCCTCGGATGAATCTTATAATAAGATTTTTGACATTTTTGTATGTCTTTCCTATTGTTAAATGCGTAATGTTGTGCAAACAGTAATGACTCAGCAATCAGGGTTAACTGCCGACCAATACAATCTTCCTGTAAGCTGAAATACACATCACATCCGGCAAAAGTTTAAGAGAATTTCCTGCTACTGGGAGGGCACTGTAAAAATCGCCGTGTATATATTTGTAGTGAACTATTTCGGAATACCTTCATGGGTTGCTGCATTCTCACAGAAAATACACAGTTTCCCATAAAAATATGAATCTGCATTTCACTTTTTTATGACGAAACCTTAATTTCAAAACTTCTCCTTGAAATTATGTTGACATCACGTGGTTGACATATCATATACACAATAATGAACAGTTTTATATACATGTAGAATACCCTTCGTTGAAATGTAAAATATTGTTTGAGAGCCTTTGACTACGATGTGTACACCAAAAGCATGGCCGTTCGAAATACTAGGTATACCGCATTTTTGTTACTATCGCGTGCCATATGGCCATACAGAAAGTGCTTCATTTACTCCATATCCTTTGGTAAAATATCCAAAGAGAAGTGTTTACTATATAGTTTATAACAATTAAGTTACTGTTTTTAGCAGTGATATTTCAACATCTCCGGCATATGGCGCCCACATTAGAAAACTCATTTGCTATTGCCGTGTCTGTCGTTTATACAGTGATTTTGTCAACAGAGTGAAATTAAAGTCTCAAAAACTTATACATCAATTCATGTTCAGTCACTATTGCAAATTCCATTACAGAAGTTTTATGGCCGCCAAAGTGATTTGATAAACCGTTGCAATGCTTCTCTTTCACAGATGAGAATAGATTTCTTTGAGTAGATCGGAGGTTATTACCTTCCTGACAAAGGCCGACTGTGACAAAACCAGACTTTCCAGTGGCAGTGTGACGGATGCAACGCATGGAGCAGATCATGCCTACCCTTCCGGAGCACCTGATGATACCTCAGTTTTTGTAGGGTTCACACTGCTAGTGCTTTATCTTTCTGGCGTTTTTATTTGTTTTGTCTTTGTCCTGCTGTCTCAATTCGTGTTGGATATGAATTACCTTGATTTTTTATTTTTGATTTTGGAATCCCTCTTTCATCATTTTGGCTTGGGATTTTTGCTTCCGATGTATTCCGGAAGTTATAAAAGTATACAACGGAAGGAAAAAGTTTGCAAATAACTAAATACCGAAGTTACTGTGAATTTTGATTCTGCATATGCGCATTTCGACAACTTTATAATAGATACGAGAACACAATTAGATCCCTTTTATAATCGTTGTCCCCTTTTATAATCGTTTTCCACGAATATAGTTCTTACAAAAATAGTGTATTTCTCTTAATTTATTTTTTCTTTGCTTTATTTTTTATGGGATTAAGGTAGATAGACAGTATTATTCATATCCATAAGATTTTGTTGTATGTTTGCACAATTGAAGAACCAACCCTACTTACACGAAATCTGTAATAAAATATATAGGTCACCATGCGTACTTTTTCTAGAATTGAGATCAAAGTTTGCTCATTTTTCGCCATTTCTTCGACTAAATTTACATAGAATGCACGGGGAAAGCATGGAAAGGCAATTTTTAGCTTAATAGAAATTACCTTTTTATCCATGAGAATTTGATGTATTATTGTGAACGGATATTTTATGATGTAATTTATTGGTTAAAAGAGAAAAATGTATATGTCACCATGCTATTTTACAAAGTTTCCGGATTAAACATTATTTACGGGAAAAGGGAGTTAATTCGCGGCAAAGTAAACGAAATGTGACGTTTCACATCTGTCATTCAATTATGACGTCACAAAGAAAAAGCCGTCAAATTACTGTTCCGGCCCGAAAATCAAACCTACCCCGTATCAGACTCTTTATTTTTCTAATGCGCGATTTAATTGCGCAGCGTAACAGTGTCTATCTACCTTAAATGAAAGTAGAGACATTTAATAACATTTAAAATTAGAAATTTAATTTTAAATCAATGCACAAGGAGTGATTAGGTTAAGTGCAAAAAGGTGAAAATTGCTATAATCGGAAGCCCTCTATCTTTACCAATGAGGGTTCCCTCAGTTCTGGGAAATGAAAGTAAGCCAAATCTCACGAGGATGTAGAGCAGGTGCATTTTTTTTTAATTGGCCTTTACTTTTGTTTATATTTACAAAGACAAATAGGGGAAAATAATTGTTTTCTCGGGCCTATTATGTCTCTTAGTGCAGATAAAATCTAAATGTTTGGAAGACCATAACGTCAAAGATGTTTAAAAACTGATAGAAAACAAATTACCAAGTATGATCTAAATAGAAAGCCAAAATCAGCTAAGGACAGGGCTTTGCATGAGGGAGATACTCCTTAGTTTCAACAAATTTACAAAAATTAGATATTGTAAGGTTTGTTGTAATTGGTTCAGTGGTTTCAGAGGAGATAGCAAAAATGTGAAAAGTTTACGGACGGACGACGGACGGACGGACGACGGACGCCAAGTGATGGCAAATGCTTTGGCGGCCATGTTTTTTGGCGGATCGAAAAAATTTCGGCAAACTAAGTAAAGGACCTTCCATACATCATTCCTGTAAAGTTTGGTTCCATTTGCTTCAGTAACTTCAGAGGAGATAGCAAATATTTGCTTTCCCAAAAGGATCCCATGTTAAACTATGTTCTGCGCTGGCGGCCATATTTTTTCACGGATCGGAAAAGTTTCGGCAAACTAAGTAAAGGACCTTCCATACATCATTCCTGTAAAGTTTGGTTCCATTTGCTTCAGTAACTTCAGAGGAGGTAGCAAATATTTGCTTTTCTCATAGGGTCCCATTTCAAACTATGTTCTGCGATGGTGGCCATGTTTTTTCACGCATCGAATTCGGCAAACTAAGTAAAGGACCTTCCATACATCATTCCTGTAAAGTTTGGTTCCATTTGCTTCAGTCACTTCAGAGGAGGTAGCAATATTTGCTTTTCCCATAGGGTCCCATGTTAAACTTTCTTCTGCGCTGGCGGCCATGTGTTTTCACAGATCGAAAAAAATTCGGCAAACTAAGTAAAAGCCCTTCCATACATAATTCCTGTAAAGTTTGGATCCATTTGCTTCAGTAACTTCAAAGGAGATAGCAAATATTTGCTTTTCCCACAGGGTCCCATGTTAAACTATGTTCTGTGCTGGTGGCCATGTTTTTTCATGGGTTGAAAAAATTTCGGCAAACTAAGTAAACGACCTTCCATACAGCATTCCTGTAAAGTTTGGTTCAAGTTGCTTCAGTAGCTTCAGAGGAGATAGCAAATATATGCTTTTCCCATAGGGTCCCATGTTAAACTATGTTCTGCGCTGGCGGCCATATTTTTTCACGGATCGGAAAAGTTTCGGCAAACTAAGTAAAGGACCTTCCATACAGCATTCCTGAAAAGTTTGGTTCAAGTTGCTTCAGTAGCTTCAGAGGAGATAGCAAATATATGCTTTTCCCTTTCGGTCCCATGTTAAACTATGTTCTGCGCTGACGGCCATGTTTTCTCACTGATTGAAAAAATTTCGGCAAACTAGGTAAAGGACCTTCCATACATCATTCCTGTAAAGTTTGGTTCCATTTGCTTCAGTAGCTTCAGAGGAGATAGCAAATATATGCTTTTCCCATAGGGTCCCATGTTAAACTATGTTCTGCGCTGACGGCCATGTTTTCTCACGGATCGAAAACATTTCGGCAAACTAAGTAAAGGACCTTCCATACATCATTCCTGTAAAGTTTGGTTCCATTTGCTTCAGTAACTTCAGAGGAGATAGCAAATATTTGCTTTTCCCATAGGGTCCCATGTTAAACTATGTTCTGCGCTGGCGGCCATGTTTTTTCACGGATCAAAAAAATTCGGCAAACTAAGTAAAGGACCTTCCATACATCATTCCTGTAAAGTTTGTTCCATTTGCTTCAGTAACTTTAGAGGAGATAGCAAATATTTGCCTTTCCCATAGGGTCCCATGTTAAACTATGTTCTGCGCTGGTGGCCATGTTTTTTCACAGATCGAAAAAAATTCGGCAAACTAAGTTAAAGATTTTCCATACATCATTTCTGTAAAGTTTGGTTCCATTTGCTTCAGTAACTCTTCAGAGAAGATAGCAAATATTTGCTTTTCCCATAGAGTCCTATGTTAAACTATGTTCTGCGCTGGTGGCCATGTTTTTTCACGGATCGAAAAAATTCCGGCAAACTAAGTAAAGGACCTTCCATACATCACTCCTGTAAAGTTTGATTCAATTTGCTTCAGAGGAGATAGCAAGTATATGCTTTTTCCCATAGGGTCCAATGTTAAATCTAAGTTCAGCGCTTGCGGCCATGTTTTTTGGCGGATCGGAAAAATTTCGGCAAACTAAGTAAAGGACCTTCCATACATCATTCCTGTAAAGTTTTGTTGAAATTGGTTCAGTGGTTTCAGAGGAGATAGCCAAAATGTGAAAAGTTTACGGACGGACGGACGACGGACGCCAAGTGATGGCAAAAGCTCACATGGCCTTTAGGCCAGGACCCGGTTGTATGAAAAAGTCATTAGCTTAATGTGTCATTAAGACGTCATTAGCCCAATGAATTGTTAAGACTTAATAAAGACTTAAGGATTCATTAAGCTAATGACACTTTCATACAACCTGGTCCAGGTGAGCTAAAAATGAATTCACCAATGGACCGATTCAGAAATTCGACTTCCGTCCTCGTAAATGACGTTGCGCAAACTCAGCGTACTCGTAAAATACGTTTTGCCCAATCAAGAACATTCAGAACAATGACAATCCCATAATGCCGTTGCATTTCTGAATCGGTCCATTGCAATGTCAAACGTAAAGTCCTAAACATCCAAGCTTACCGTGGTTGGGCCATGTGGGATGAAAAAAATGCAATACAAATGAATTTACTTGCCAACTCGCATGAAATCCATATTGCGGATTTATTAACAAATTATTAAAAATATTTTGATGGTAGTATCGTATAGCGGATTTTTAAGCGTATAAAAAATTCCGCGGATTTGTGGGAAAAACGAATGCCAAAAATTAAGCGTTTTAAATGATCAAAATTCCTATTTTTTCCCAATTTTCAGTAGAAACATTGGCACGAACTTCATATCATTTTTACTCCCGTTAAACGTTTGTCGTGATAATTGCTGCAGTTTTTGAACATAACGTAAAACTTGGTGAAAAAGATTTTTGAGACTGTAATTTTTCTCTATTGACATAATCGCTGTTCATACTACAAGTCAAAAGCCTTTGAGTTTTGAGATGTGGAAGCCATATATAGTAATATTTGGGAATTTTACTGCTCAAAAACGGGAAATCTACTGTTGGAAATTCGAAAACATCTTTCGTTTTTTCTTAACTAGCCCTTGTTTCAACCCGAGTCTTACAAATTTATGATAAATTGGCCAGATGTGCCACAGAAGAAGTCCCCATATGTATCTCTATTCACTGCTATAACCTCTGTCCTAAAAAGTGGTCAGATATTTTGTCAATTGAAAAACATTTGAAAAAACATTCAGCGTGGGTGAATTATTCTCCTCTTCATTCTTTTATGTTGGGATGAGGATTAACTCGATCCTAAGTAACAAATGTAAAAAGCTCTCTCCACCTTCCTAACAGAAAACATTCTTCGACCTTTTCTCCCATAGGCACAGAGGAAAACCAGTGAAAACTGGCATCAGAATAACCTTTCTATGATACTTTTAGAAGTGGACACGACTCAGATTGGAGTGCCGCCCGAATTTTACTATCACATCGTAAAAACTCGTAAAATACTCGCATCTATTTGGAAAACACTCTCAAAGCTTTCGTACAAAAATTATGAACACATTAAGTAATCACAAATATTTTCAAAATTATCATGTAAATGCGTATTTATCCCTAAATCAATCGCAAAATGACCGTAAACTACTCGCAATTATTCGTAAACATATTGTATAACATTTGACGAAACCAGTTGTCCACGATTTATTCAGATTACTTTAAGAATTGTTGTGATCAGTAAGCGATAACTTACGAATTTGTTTGCGAGCTCTTTACGGATGAAATAATCGATAGATCGTGTAAAAATTTGTTGCATGTCAAACATTTTTATGCCATTACACGAATCCACATGAATATCTGCGATTGTTTATGAGTTATTCTAACATGGCTATTGTTAATCGTCAACCAGTATAATACTCGATAACCATATATTTCGCACATGCGCAAATAGTATCGGAATATGAGTAAACGTGATAAAAAAAACAAAAAAAAACAGTGTTTTTAATTTTGTTCGTCTTAGTTTATGAAGGAAATAAAGGTTAAGAACAGTTTTTAACCAAATAATTCCATTCAGAAACGTATTGTTTTGCTTTCGATTTGAATTTTGAATCTGCATCTGTTTGAAAACATCGGATTGTGTATTGTGATGTCATAAACACAAACAGCAATGGAGGCGGGAAATCTCCCTTCTCTAAGGTGGCTTCAAAATGGAAAATTCTATTTTCTTTCATATTAGAATCGCTCAGGCTCAGGTTTTAAATTCGCATATAAAGGCCCAACCCATGGTTAAATATCCAATAACCATAAACCTGCCATGAATTATTTCTTAATTTACGTATGTCGACGAGTTAAATACGGATGCTTGCGAACATCTACGAATCGATCATTCGTACGAATTTCTAAGAGAAATTCGTGCATGTGAAGGGGGTATTATGATGATGTTAAAATATTTATCAAAACAAAAACGAATTAAGGTGTCTCAGTGATATGATTCCGCCATTTTTGTCTAATACTTGTTCATTTAGGTTTCATTCATTAAAAAATAAACAGAATAGTTATTTCAAATGTAAGGAAAGGTCCAAATTATTTAAAATTATTATTCCTTGTCACTTTCACATTATTTTAATTACAAAAAGGTGAACTGAAACACACAAGCTTTAAAACTGTTGCTCGGTTTAAAGAACAGAGAAATTATGCAAGGTAGATAATTTGATAAAAGAATTTAACAAAGATATCACTCGAGAAATTAACATTTCGCAATTTATCACTCTTATTTCAACGGTGACCCGTTATTTTTATTTTTCATATGTAACTATATAATGGTTTCAAAACGCATGTAAAGTATGAACAAAATATATGATAGATTTTTCAAGCTATCCTCTCGTATAATCATTTTTCCTAATATATCTATGTAAAATCCTGAAAATTTCAATTTCAGGTTTTGCCCCTAAATGCACGGTGACTCCCAAATTTTATTTGATATTTTGAACAATTCTACACAGAACATTTCACAAAATTCTATAAAAGGAAAATAATACCCTGCAGACACCTTTAATGACCAGAATTGCTTATATGTTTACGAGATTTAAAGTTTACGGAAATATTTGGTTAACATACTTCCTTGTGAAACATAAACAGTAAAAAGGTATATTTCATTTTATTTGGTAACATAATACAAAATATATTCATACAAAGATGGATTTACACAAAATGCTAATGTGACATTTTTAAGTACTGTATGGGTATAAAATACAACGTCATGGTGACACAGCAGTCTTTTCAGAATCTACATCGTATTTGTATCGGAAGTCTTCATTCATTCCATGGCTGTTCCGTACACTTCCTCATTGTTGAGCTTGTATTTCATTCATAAAATCATAGATATACAAGTTTAAGCAAACACAGCTTATTTACTGAGACTTTCCTGAACCTCTTATGCAAACATCGCATCGTATGAATGAATTAATAAAATTGTTTAAGCGACAACTGCACACTTACGTCTCATCGGATTATAACCAAAAAATTCGTCGCTATAAAGGATGAAATTCAAAGTAAATGATCAATTATAAAAAAAATGGTTATATTGGTCTTGTAAAGTCTCTAAAAATGAAGTAGATCAAGGTCGTAAACGTAAACTAATTAGGCAAGGGCGGGACACAAGGGGTTATAACAGATCAAAGAGAGGGTTGAAGAATTAGACCACATACTAGTCAGGGCACGGATACGATGAGAAAGACCAGGCCGGAGTTAGTGAAGTGACCAGGGTATTGTACAATGTAGTAGACTAAAGAAAAATACAATGAATTAAAAAAAACTTATATATAAGAATCTGTTACATGTACTTGAAAAAAGAAATGAATTTAACCAAAGGCAGTATGTTTACAAGGGGCTTATAACATCATATTTGAAATTGATTAGGTGAAGATTCTTAACGCTGGATTCGGTTGAGATAAATGTCATCTAGGACAGGTTTAAGTCTATCAATACAACATCCATAATGAGTTTTAAGGTCACAATTGTTAGAATTCCCTTATTGCAGTACATTGTAATAATGAAGGAGAAAAAAACTTTTTTTTTGTCAAACCGTATTCATTTTAGTTAGTGGATTGCTAAACTTGGTATTAGATTACAATAAATGCATTCTTGAGCAGCATGTTTGATTGTCTTTCTTTGCTTGATGTTTCTTGCTAAACTTATAATTTTTAGTCCTATTCTGCATGAAACATCAGTAGTTACGTATAGCACTAAGATACATTTCATTATTGAAGGAAAGATAACAGGAAATGACTGAATAATCCACTCGACATGGTCTATGTCATATAGTAATTAAAGTAGTTAGTGAGAACCGAACCGTCAGTCTAAAACGAACAATCCAAGGACAATGGCAACATTGGAAAAATAAAGAAACAAAGTCATAACATGAGCACGGCATAGAAAACAAAAATGAAGACACACGTATACAAAAAAGAGGTATTAGTCCATACTATGAGTTACGATCATTGCTTTTACGAATAAATGTTTAATTTAACTTAGTGTAAAAATTACTGTAATTTTAGTTTCTGCATATGGCCATATCGACAACTTATTTAGTGCAGATAATATCTAAACATTTGGAAGACCATTAACTCGAAGATGTTTCAAAAGTAATAATTCAAATAAAACTTTCCATTTATCAGGACTTTGTGTCATTACAAACGGTGTCATCATCTAAAACTACTTCCATGTGTACAGATTTCTGCCTTTCACTCCCCGTTCCAATTTTCCCATTTTTTTTCCAGAATTCGCTAGGATCGTTACTTGGAACATTAACAAGTTCCTCCTGGTTATGGTACCAATATTTTCCTTTTGAGTTTTGGCATTCTTTGTCGAACTTTTCCGCCCATCAAGTAGAGGCATCGAACAAAAGGTTAAAAAATAACAAAATACCGAGGTTACTGTGAATTTAGGTTCTGCATATGCGCATTTCGACAACTTATGTCTCATCAGTGCAGATTAAATCAAAATATTTGGAAATCCATGAACCGAAATACGTGTAAAAGCTGATAGAGAATGACTAAATACCGAATTTACTGTAAATTTAGTTTCTGCATTTGGTCAACTTATGTCTCTCCAGTGCAGATAAAATCTAAACATTTGGAAGAGCTTAAACTCAAAGATGTTTCAAAATTATTATGAACAAATAACTAATATCATCCTAATGGAAAACCAAAATAAAATGTTGATTTAACACAATGGAAAGCCAATGTCAAATGTTGAGTAAACTCAACGGAAAGCCAAAGTCATTGTTGATATAACTTCAAATTTCATGCGATAAGACCTTCATAAGTATCCAAACTTTGTATCATAATTTTCCTCACCCTCTGAAATATTTTATGTCTTTTTATTTAATTTCATTCATTGCAGTGGCTTTGTGCATCTTTATGATATATTAAACTTACAATGAAATATCAAATTTGAGTAATAAGATTTATGAGATAACAAATTTAAACTTCACTTTGAGTACATACGGATTTGATAGATTTCTGTGTACGGTTTTATAAATTTAACACTCTTCTGCATGACATCCTTAAAATCCAGTTTTGACATCCTTAAAGCCAAAGTTTAAATGAACTACGTTTACTACTTTTATGACCATCAATAGCTATTGTCCACCTGTTATATAGTTTTTGTCCACATTTAACACTTTTTACAACTTCGGTAAGGATTTTCAATCGGACGTCTATATTATTCAAAATGATTGCACTTCCTTTTGCGGAAAAATCTTCCCTTTTGAAAGATATNATAGTCAGGCTCTCAAGAAAGAGTGCAAAATATACAGAAATGTTGGAAGTGACTTTTATTCTAGAAATAACATTTTTATAAGTATTACAAAAGAGTCGATACTCTGTCAGCTTTTTGTAAACAATGGAAAAAACGGCGCCATTACAAACTCGAACATCAAGAGTAAAGTTAAAGTATTTCAAAGACCTATTAACAATTCCAAATTATACTGTTTTTTATTGTATTTATTAATAAGTGGTGATGTGGCCGAAAACCCTGGTCCTGTAAAATATCCGTGTGGTAAATGTTTCAAACCAGTGAGATGCAACCAACGGGGAATCCAATGTGAAGAATGTTTTTATTGGTACCATGCAAAGATATATCTATTGTTGAGTATGAAAATCTGTCATCTACAACCGAAAGTTGGTACTGTAGATCATGTGTATTGCCAAATTTTACCGATTCATTTTTTGACAGTCTTGGGGATTTAGACGTACCTGANATTTCATCAAATCATCGGGCGACAATAAAAAAACCTTTTTGGCGATATCCAACAAGATACACATGGAATATACAAAACTGTGCAGTGGTAAAAATGCAACATTTCTCTAAATACTAGGTATTATTACAATATTTGGCAAGGACATTTACAAAGACACACGATCAATATTGATTTTGTATATTCATTTATTAAGATTTTCGCGCGTTTTTAAGATCTTCGTATTTTCGCACCTTTTGTTCCTGGTGTCGATGTCAAATGCTTTCGACATTTTGTTTCAATTTCTTATGTAAGAGGGCTTGATATCATAGTCAACGGAAATTATGTCCTTAGCTAGCTGTCAGTAACTGCGAGTATTTGTCCGGGCAGTACCTGTGTGTATTGTCTCCATGTTTTATGTCCTCATTGTAAGGTTACTCGCCTTGATAAGTTGGACTTTTTTCTAGTTTGATTTTTAACTGTGAGTCTTATTGTGTATTTATTTTTCAGCCATTCACCACATATAGGGGAGGGTTTGGATCCAAGAAAACGAGTTTAACCCCACCGCAATTTTTGCGTCTGTCCCAAGTCAGGAATATGTTGGTCATTAGCTTGTCCTTTTCTTCTAGTAAAATTTTTGTTTCTTGATGTTTGGGTTATTGGTTGTGGTTTATTTCCATTTATTTTTTTACTTTTTTACCTTTTTGGGGCCATTTAGGGCTTGCTATATGGTGTGAGGTTCCTCACTGTGTTGAAGACCGTACGGTGACCCCTAGATGCTTTGTTTTGGGTCGTTTTAACCTGGATATGGGATGTTGTCTCCTTGACATTTACCCCATTTCCTTTTTTTTCATATTTATCACAGAGTTTGTCTCTAGTGTTGTGTGGATGCAGTAAAATATATTCCGTGCTCTTCTTTATATTTACAGTAATGGAGTTTTTGTTTGGGAGATAACTTCCTATTTTGGCCCATATATATTTTAATAGTTGAATAAATCTTTTTTGCCCCTTCTATGGTCCTACCGATGTGTCTTGCATTAATCTTGAACTTTGCTCTGTGATTGTTTAAGTGTTTGTTTCGTAGCTTTACATATATTTCATGTATGACAGTTTTTGCAAGACATCTCTGTCCGGTTTTTACTTATTAATAATTGCTATTGTAGTACTGATTATAAGTGTTTATTATCAAAAGACATATTCCGCATCCATTTATATACCTTTTCATACCATATATGCATTCACTAAATCATGATTTTAAGAAATGGAAAGAAAATTATATATAACTCTTTACACTTATCCACGTCTGCTGTAAAAAACAATTCATTCACAAATTCTAACCCTGCAAAAATTTCTACTTTCACTAGATGCTTTAAATCTAACAATGCCTCAGCAGCACTTATTTTAAATAGCAAAAGACGTGGATATCCACAAATTTCTCCGTGCAATGCCAAAAAATGATTTACTTGTTCTAGCCTCATCAACAAAAATACTGCTAAATCAACCGTCAATGGCAGAACATTCACCCTATCTTTTGAAACTGACATAAATTGAAAAACTAATAATCTTATATATTTGATAAAATGAACAAAACCTAATTGGGGAATTCAATATGTAGGAGAAACTGGTCAGCATCTTTATAAACGGACACAACAACATCTCTATCTTTCCCGTAGTTACAAAAAATTCCGAAGTTTAATTTATCAACACCAAATAAACATAAACATAACATCAAATTTATAAAGGTTCAACCATTAGAAATTGTTGTAAAGCAGGACGGACAGTCACATAAACAATTTGAAAAAATCACGTAGAGCTTGTAAATTGTCTTGGATAAAGAAGTTGCAAACGGCTTAAATGATAATATTATGGGCCTAGGTAACATATCAAGAACTTCTTCCATCAATAGTATGGATATAGTTTCAAAAAAAGTACGTAATAAACAATCCCACGGTAAACGTATCAATCGTAATAAACGAAAATACCACAGAACTGCAGTTTCAATTTCTGACCTTGTTTCAATCTTTAAAAATAACGGCAGATATAATTTGCTTTGTAAACTATGTTCAATTCCTATTGTTAAATTAAATACTTTATTAGAAAAATGCAATGCCATATAGGAAAAATGAAAGGATATGGAGTGAATGTACATGTGACAAAAACGCACACGATACATAGAAAACTACCGTTTATCAAGGACAGGGCTTTTATTCCTGTCTACATCTTGATGTTGCCTGAAGGTTTTCAACTAGAGGTGAACAATATTCACCCCCTCAAGCGAGATCAAGAAGGCCCCTAGCTTGCACTTAAGCGGTATTCTTGACAAACATTATATCAAGGTCACTCCTATATTGTTTTTATTATATATCAATGACTTGCCTTTTTATATGCAAAATTCAAAAACTCATTTATTTGCTGACGATGGTACTTTATATGCTGCTGGAAAAGATATCGATTTTATAAGAAGCCAACTGAATAATAATCTAAATCATGTTTTACGTTGGTGCAACGACAATGAGATGCATTTGAACACTGAAAAAACCCACTGCATGTGTATAGCCTCAAAACAAAAGCTTTCTACAATAGATAATAATCTTGAACTAAGCATAAATGACATTTCTTTGTCACAAACTTCATCTGAAAAACTTCTTGGTGTATTTTTAGATAATTCGTTAACATGGTCTGTTCATATCAGTCATATTGTTTCAAAAGTAAATGCTTTACTAGCTCTCTTGAGACGCATAAAAAAATATCTGAATTTTGATACCAGAATTTTATTTTA
>MJUU01062156.1:32778-50553 GCA_002080025.1 Modiolus philippinarum
TTTCTAAATTTACAGATGAAATTTATCCTGCAGAACTTACTTTAAATAAATCCAATAGCAGCAGTGATTATACTCCTTTTCTTTATCTTGATATATCAATAAATCAAGGAAAGTTAAATACTAAGGCTTATGATAAAAGGGTTGATTTCTCCTTCCCTATAGTTAATTTTCCCCATCTCGACGGCGATGTTCCGTTAGCCCCTTCTTACGGGGTCTACATTTCACAACTTGTTCGATATGCACGAGTATGTAGTGATGTTTCTGACTTCAACGACCGAAATCTTTGCCTCATTGAAAAACTTCTGCATCAAGGGTTTAGATATCATAAATTGATAAAAACATTCTCTAAATTTTATTATAGAGACATTGACTTATTGCGAAAAGTTGGTTCTACATGCAGGGCTCTTATACATCAGGGCATTTCACATCCAAACTTCTATGGCAATATCATTTACAAAGCGCATAGATTCAAATATTGTCCTTCCAAACTTATTAATCCGTTGAACAAACTTATTCATAAAGGATATAAATACAGCATTGTTGTTAAATCTTTACTTCTGGTTTTTGTTGGCAAAAATATTGATCATCTCCTAAATGCTTTACACCATAACTAAATTTAAATAATTTTTCATATTGGCAGTATTTGGCATTGCACAATATCATGTTCTTCTTTCATAATTGATGATGCTGTTATACCAAATCTATTTAGAAGTATTTCAATTGTAGTTTCATATGTAAGAAGGCTTGATATCAAAGTCAACGGAAATTATGTCCTTAGCTAGCTGTCAGTAACTGCGAGCATTGTCCGGACAGTACCTGTGTGTACTGTCATATTTTATGTACTTCTTTGTAAGGGTACTCGTCTTGATAAGTTGGATTTTTTTCTAGTTTGATTTTTACTGTGAGTCTTTTCGTGTATTTATTTTTTAGCCATTCACCACACATAGGGGAGGGTTTGGATCCAAGAAAACGAGTTTAACCCCACCGCAATTTTTGCGCCTGTCTCAAGGCAGGAATATGTTGGTCATTGGCTTGTCCTTGTCTTCTTATAAAATTTTAGTTTCTTGATATTTGGGTTATTGGGTGTGGTTTGTTTCCATTGATATATTCACTTTTTTACCTTTTCGGGGCCATTTAGGGCTTGCTATATGGTGTGAGGTTCCTCACTGTGTTGAAGACCGTACGGTTACCCCTTGATATTTTATTTTGGGTCGTTTTAACCTGGATATGGGATGTTGTCTCCTTGACATTTACCACATTTCCTTTCTTTTTCATAGTTAGCAAACATTTTATTTGTTACATGTAAACATGAAACGACCCTAACGGATACGCTTTCATTAATTTCATGACTTCTGGAAGCATAAGAAATCGTCTTCCTCACATGTGCCATAGATTTCAGGCATCCAACATTACTTTCAGTATTTTGTCGGGTCCTGAGACCAAACAACTACTAAAACATTAGATATGTGATATTTATAGATTTTAGTTATGAAGGAATATAAAATCAGTACCGTATAGGATAATTTGTAGAGAAAAAAGATATGTTAACCCCCCCCCCTATATTCGCCTTGAAATTCATTTTATCATTAAATCTATTACTACTATTTTCAGATTTTGTGGATAGTTGTTCATGTAACTTTTGCCTTTTTACACGGAAATGGTGCAGTGATTTCTAAACAACAATGTTCTGAACCAAACGATTTAGACGAACGCTTTCTGAAATTAAACAAAATAGACATCAAGCAGTTGTTAATTCCACATGAGTGGGAAGATTTAGAAGGAGAGTTTGAACATTTGTTTACACTCACCAACACACATGAGATAAGCCATAAATGTCCAAATACTACCTACAAAGGAAATTATCACGTGATGATTAGATCCTCATGTCCATGGTTTTTCGACACGGATTGGAACGAAGAAAGGTACCCCAAGCAAATAGTTTTTGCAAATACAAAATGTAGCAGTGGATGCATTGGGTCAAATAGCGATAGAATATGTGAGAGAATTAATTATCAAATCAAGATTCTGAAGAAAGTCGGATGTCAAAATTACGTTTATCAGTATGAAAAAGAAGATTTTCTGTTACTTATAGGGTATACCTGTGCTCAGGCTAGAGAAATTAAAGGTGATGAACCAGCTCCACCGGAATTAACAGAACCCATTTTATAACTTTAAATTATCATATTCCAAAGTTTATTGGAATGTATTGTTGTATGTCCTATGGACTGACATAAACATGTATAAAGTGATATTCTCTAATCATATGTCAAGTTTAAACCGGTTTTGACCCGTTAGATAAATTTTCATATTCAACGTATGTTGAATAACGCCCCATGCTATTTCCCGCCAAATCTATTCGGAATACAATTCTCGGGGTTTATCATTTATCATTAGATTACACGACTTTATCCCGATTATTACCATATTTTATCCACTCTATAGTTCAATTTAAAAATTTTTAAATGTTCGGCAAGCCTCGCAATTAGAATTTTAACATTTAACTCTCTAGTGGATAAATTATGGTAATGAACGGGGTCTTGTGGTGTAATCTATATTTTGTAAATTATATTCCAATTGTACATATTTGTATGTATTTTTCTACATGAGAAATGTATATTGTTATGCTTATTGGTAGACCAGGTCAATAAAAATGCTTGCATACACATTAAATAGTTATTCTATGGCCACACAAATGACAGATCCAACAACTTTAATTATTTTCAACCCGTATCCGAAGCAAGGCATCAGCAAAAAGAACCAGTGTTTGTCTTGAAACAAGGTAAATAATTGACCTAACAGGACAGTTAGTGATTAACACATGATTCACACACTATCCCTTACATCTCTTACAGCCTAAATGCAATTTGCCGAATATTTCTGTCTACTTTTCACCGTTGCACATTTTTTTTGCAATACAAAGGTGGAAATTCTATCGCCTAAATATTTCGGTGTACTAAACGGAAATGAGTTTACTTTATTGGTCAATGAATCATCAAACACATCGATAAAACTGGAGTAAATTCTAGCTGCTGACTTCGTCAATTCAGTTCTTGCAAATAAGTGTTGTGATTGGTCTAACCATCGTAATTTTTCGTGGTCATTTTGTTGTAATAAGATGCCTCTTTAAAGTTCGTATATCCTAGTTTTCTGTTTGATATGATTTTTTTAGTAAAGTAAATGAGAACGGAAATGTCAGTCAAAAGAACGAATAATCCATGGACAACGGCAACATCGGAAACACTAAGAAACAAAGACACCATTTGAGTACAGAACAATAAAGAAAAATGAAGAAACACATACAGATGAACAACACGGACCCAATAAAAACTATGGATGAGATCAGGTGCACCGGTAGAGTAAGCATCTCCTGCTTCTTTTAAGACATCCGCCGTGTTGAAAATGTCAACTCCGGTAATGAAGTCAAATCCGATAGAAGAAAAACTTTAGTTGTAAAGCGAAAGATCTATTGTCATCTGGGAAACAGATATCCCATAACGATCCACAAGATCGTGATGTCGACCGTAAAACTTCTGTAGTGATGACTTTAAGTTTTTGGTAACGTAAGTGAGAACCGAACCGTTAGTCAAAAGAACGGACAATGTATAACATACCCTTGCTTATAAGCAGTCTATTTGTAAGCAACTGGGCTCTGTCAAGGAAGTCACTGTCTCGACCACAAGCCCTTGAGTAGCGAATGAGTTGTGAGATGTAAACTCCATATGCTGGTGCTTTTGGAATGTTGATACAAAGAAAAGGGAAGTTGACTTTTGAAAAAGTAGAGTCATGGCGTTTGTCATACAACCTAGTTTGTATTGTACCTCTGTTGTCAATTTCAAGATGAAGGTCAAGGCTCTTTTGGATAAATAAGATGAAGAAAATTACTAAGGCGAGGGTTGTTTAGTAATAAAATATAATCTATACAACGGAATCTGAAATCAAAGTACTGGGCCAGTTTTTTTGTCTTTATTTAGAAGAGGCCCTTCAATGAATTCAGCATTCGACATTTAGAATCAATGAACATGTTCTTTTTTCTATCAGTATAGATAGAGGCAATGCTTAAATAGTGTAGGTTTTCGCATATTGGACTTTATATTATGAACTATGAAAAGACTGCAAGTAAACGTTTGATCATGGGGGAGAGGTGATCGGCTTTCCAACTACATACGGAACAAACTTCATATTTGGATTTCAATCTTAAACTCGGAACAGAAATCCTATCAGAATTTTATGATAAATGGGATGATTTTGTTTTCAAAGTTGAGCACTTTTCGTTTGTCTACTGTAGCATTCCAGTTTTTATAACGATAGCGTATCCAAACAGTAGATCATACGTTACTCAAGAACCTGTTCCATTTATCAAGGTGTGCCGTAGGCGCGCTTTAATTTTAGTAGAGGAACGGAATCTGTGTCTATTGGTATACCAACTTGCTGTAAATAAAAAGCAATTCTTAATGATAAATATATTATCAATAAGAAAATCAAGCATGCTGCATATCTGTTATTTGTAATAATATACTTTTATTTTGAATTGGTTTTTGAAAAAATAATACCTTAAATTTGCTATAATACATGTACATATCATCATGAGTAAGTTTTGTAACGAGTGCGGAAAAGTCAATGGTTTTGAGAGAATGTATTTTGGAAAATGAAATTTCACTGTGTTGAAGACCGTACGGTGACCCCTAGATGCTTTGATTTGGGTCGTATTAACCTGGAGATAGATGTTGTCTCCTTGACATTTACCCCATTTCCTTTCTTTTTCATATTACAATTAATCTTCAAAGCTGTGAGAATGCAAATATTATTTCTTTCCCTCCTAGCATGGATAGACTCAGAGTATGTTTGATGCCTGTCTTTGACTGCAGACAAAATTTTCAATTACTTTCATATAGAATACATGGGCAAACGAATACCGAAGCAAAAATGATGAAAGGGGGAATTCGAAAATAACAAAATCCAAAATCACGGCAATTCATATCCAACACTTAGAAGTCAGTAGTTGAACATCATGAAGATCAAGCAATGTATCTTTCCTCGTATGGACAATACATTCCACAAGTTACGACGATTTGCAACTCTGTAGCCCTTTTCACAAAACATCTTACGACAAATTTTAATCGTAAGTCAATAAAAAATGTTAAAGACTTACGACTTATTTTTATCGTAAGTTTTTTTGTGAAAAGGGATCCTGATTTATATGTTATTTCTTTTTTATTTCTTTATTTGTATTTATGAACATATTTATATTAGTGTTAATTTCTGTATGAATTACAAATTGGATACGTCTATCGAATATCTATGTGTCGAGAAAGTAACCTTAAACATAAATTTACAAAACATCTATAAAATTCAATCAGTGGTTCAGGACGGTTTTGCATGACATTTAACACCACACCGTCTGATAATAAAATACCGAAGTTACTGTGAATTTTGTTTCTGCATATGCGCATTTCGACAACTTATGTCTCATCAGTGCAGATAAAATCTAAACATTTGGAAGTCCATTAAACGATATATGTGTAAAATCTACTAAAAAACAAATAACCAATAAAATCTAAATAGAAAAATCAAAATCAGCTAAGGACAGAGCTATGCAAGAGGGAGATACTCCTTAGTTTTTGACAAAGATTTCTAAATTCTAGATATTGCATATTTCGAAATAAAATCGGTTTTTAGGCCAGCTCCAAAGTACTGGCTACAGGGTTGGTGAATACCCTCGGGGAATTACAGTGCATCAGTAGAGGCATCGACCTAGTGGTAATAAATAACAAAATACCGAAGTTACTGTGAATTTTCTTTCTGCATATGCGCATTTAGACAACTTATGTCTCATCAGTGCAGTTAAATCAAAACATTTGGAAGTCCATAGACTTGATATCATTATAATAAAATAAACTACACATTATTCTGTTGAATACGAATTTGGAACTTGCAATATCCAAATTCAAGAAAATTTTGTTTAAACCTAAGGATCATCTCCTCTTGCATAGCTGAGTCCCTGGTTGATTTTGTCTTTTCTTTTAAGATCATATTGGCGATTTTTATCTCTGTTAGTTGTTATACATACTTTGACTTTGGATTTCCAGGTGTTTTGATTTGATCTGCACTATGGAAACATAAGTTGTAGAAATGGCCATATGCAGAAATTTAATTCACAGTAACTTCGGTACTTTGTTATTAATTACACACAATGTTACTGTTACTCTGCAAGAGAAATTCATTCAGATATTAATCAATGGTATGTTGCTGGTCTTCCTTTGAATAAAATACATATTTTTATTTTTTATTTTTTGTGGCATGAAGGTCGAAATTACTTTCAATTGGCCCATGCTTGATCTATAATATGGTTCTTAAATAAGTCAAGTCTTCATATTCTGAGCGCCAATGAAAACACAAAACTTAATTTGTTTTTTTTTTCGCACAAACTTTCGCACTTTTTTTCGCACAAACAACAATTTTCAACAAATTTAACTGCTATTTTCCTAGAAGTTATACAAGCTTAAAAAACACAATTTTCCGCATGACTGATTCTTGAAAACACAGCTCCCGCAATAAATGGTATGCAATGCACAAGAAAAGTGTTTTGGCGTGAATTCTCGCATTGTTGGTTTTCTTATTGTCCATTACCAAGATTAAGCCTGTGAAAAGATTTACCTATCTCAATTTTTTTGGACCGGTTTTCATTTTATCCGTGGATGATAGGGTCTTTAAACATTCCCTTGTGTGTGTATCAAATTGCGTTATTTTTCAATTAACAGACATTACTTTAACATTTATCTTCTCTGAATAATAATTGATCAGTTTGAAATTTTAAGTGCTTCTTTTCGAATTTTTTGGGAACATTTGTGCAAATTTTCAAATCTTTTTGATGTTAAGAATTGAAATTCTCAAAAATCGACAATTTGTACTCGAAAATTCAAAGCTGTTAATTGCCATTTCTTAAACAACTTCGTAACAAAAATCGTACCAAGAATTTAAATGATGAGACTATTTTCTCTTTTGTTTTTTTTCTTGAGTGTAATTGCAATATTCAGATAATTTGGGAATTTCGATTTTTACTACTTCATCAAACGTTGATGTTGTGTCAAATTTTCAAGAATGGACAAACATGAGTGGATGCAAGACTTTAAGCAGACACTTAGCAAATTAAGCAAAGAAAAATTCTTTAGCTGCACATAGAATATTTTAAACTATAAATATCATTGAGCTTACAATAACATAGAAAGTGAGTACCGAACCGTCAATCCAAAAACGAATAATCCAAAGATAATATAAATGATGAACTGCATTTATGATACGAGACGCACAATCATAATATCTTTGTTTTAAAAGGAACCAAAACTTCAGTAACATATTTCGTTTGTGTCCGAATTCAAAAAATGTTTCTCAAATATTTAATTACCAGGAAATATGAAGGAAACCTCAGAACAATTTTTGTTTAAAATTAGTTGAGCAGTTGCCTTTGTTTATAGTTTTATCAAAATCCAAGGTAGTAATTTGGAACTTTAAGGACATTTATTACTATTGTCTTGCTTTTATGCCTTAACGTTTTACTTATAATTTTAAGATATTGAAGTAATTGCTGTAATTTTTCAAAGTCAAAAAATGGATAACAGGATACACCTACAATGTCTGGGAGACGAGGATTCTTACAAATTGTGTCTTTTAAGGTGCAGATTAAAATCAAATATTTGTAAAACCAAAACGCCAACTTGCATGAAAAAGCTGATTGAATGAAGAACATGACATAACTTTCCAAGATGAACATACTCACAAGTTATATTTTTTATTACAACGGCAGTAGAATACCGAAGATTTACAAAAATCGAAGTCAAAAGACACGACCAAAACGAGAACACAGAAAACAATGACGTAAGACACAAAAAACAATGACGTTAGACAGATGCAAAGCACAGAAACAGAAATTACAACATTCAAAACAAAGGCACTCACAGTGTGAACTCCAGTGAAACTGAGTGACATCAGGTGCTCCGGAAGAGTAAGCATGTCTTGCTCTGTTAACAGCACCCGTCACACTGTGAGTGATTCAATCCGGGAAAGTCGGTAGCCAAATCCGGGAAGACGTGAATCTAGCTGAAAATGTCCACTTTCATTTGGGATACTGACACGTCATATCTTTCAATGATGTAATGGTGGCGGCCATAGAATTTCTTGAGGGATGAAATTAACATAAGTTGAACAAATCCCTGACTGAGCAGCTGTTGGGACAGTGTTTTTGCTCTGTTAAAAAAATCACAGTTGAAACTACACGCTCGACAGCAACGAATCAACTGTAAAATGTACACTCCATAGGCTAGAGAGGTAGGTATATTGCTGCTTAGAAAGGTAAGGTCACAATTGGGAAATTAAAATCATCACGCTTGTCATATAGCTTAGATTTCAAACGTCCATCTTCGTCAATATATAATAAAAGATCTAGGTACGAAGGTGAAGCAGGTGTTTCAGTAGTTTCTTTAATTTCAAGCTCATTTGGATAGATCTGATGCAAATACTCCTTAAATTTAGGATTATTAAGAGAAAGTACATCGTCTATGTAGCGGAAGCTGAAATTAAAGGACTGGGCTTATATGAAAAAGAAAGGAAATGGGGTAAATGTCAAGGAGACAACATCCCATATCCAGGTTAAAACGACCCAAAACAAAACATCTAGGGGTCACCATATGGTCTCCAACACAGTGAGGAACCTCACACCATATAGTAAGCCCTAAATGGCCCCGAAAAGGTAAAAAAGTGAATAAATCAATGGAAACAAACCACATCCAATAACCCAAATATCAAGAAACTAAAATTTTATAAGAAGACAAGGACAAGCCAATGACCAACATATTCCTGACTTGGGACGGGCGCAAATATTGCAAAAATAAATGTTTTTGTTTTCTTTGAATAAGCCCTTGTAAAAACTTGGCCTCGTACGAGTAAAGGAAAAGGTCAGCTAAAAGCGGCACACAGTTTGTTCCCATAGGAATCCCTATTGTCTGTTGGAAAACATGACCTCCGAATTCGAAAAAAATAATGTCGATCAAAAATTCTAACATTTTGATTACGTCAGTCTCAGTGTACTTTTTGTTTGAATCAGTGTGGTTCTTAACAAAATATGTCTTGTCTTTCAAATGATCCGTTTTGAATACCACTTCAAATACTTGACGACTAAAGTAATAGTACAAAAGCTGAGTGTCGCGTCAATTTTTTTTTCATTAACTTTATTACAATCTAGAACAAGTATTTTTAACAGATGATGAGTATTTGATTACTATCTTCGAAGGTGGTGGCCATGGGTAGGAAGGGATACTGTTATATTTTATTGATACTCATAATTTTCCTACGGTTTTTGTAAACAATATCTGTTTTTGCTCCAAGAAATTAAAAAAAATTAAATTATAGATATGGTTATTATGTATGTGTGTGTGTGTGGTGGAGGGGGGTATTGGAAGGATGGAGACAGGCATCGTTTCCTTTTTTATATAAAAGTTCTGCCTTCTTTCATTGGTTTTACCTCACTTAATCAGATGCCAATGTGGGCTGTTGCCGTCACTTTGTGTGTGCCATATTTCTTTTTTCTATTTCTTTTATGTCTTCGTCGTAATTATTTCACATAACGCTCTTCTTGAAAAGAACTATGTGGAGTTCAAACAAACATGGCAGAGATGTACATGACAAAATTCACTTCTGATTAATTTTAGTGCAGGTCGGCCATTTAATATGGCCGACAATAGGCAACCTTGTCTGTACATTCGACCCTTCTGGAAGTACATCATAGAAATTCTCTACACACTACTGGAAGCATTTAGCCCAAACAATGGCAGTAGAATATCGAAGGAACAAGGCAGGCGAAGTCAAAAGACATGGCAAAAACGGAAACAGAAAAAAAACAAAGACAAAACAAGCACGCGAGACGGCTTCAATGCACGGAAATAAAAAGACGACTTTAAGAACTAAGGCACCCATAGTTTAGTAAACAAAACCAGTCCATAACCAATCCAGTATTTCTGAACACACACTCCTCACAGAAGTGATTTTATTTAGTATAATAAGTTTTATTGTTCATGAGGAGTGTGTGTTAAGATATACTGGATTGGTTATGGACTGTTTAATAATGAACTCCCATGAAAACCGGGATGAGATGCTGACCAATTAATGTAACTTTGGTAATGATCTTTTGGTGATGATCTTTTATCAGAAATGGTGGTAAGTAATAATTTTAATAGAACCTATAGGAAAAAGTACGAAGATCTTGCGTTACAGAATTGCTGAATGCTTGGAAAGATTGATATCGGCGAATGGAATACAGGGTGATATTTTGATCATCTGACAATGGATACCGTCGGGAAAAATAATTAATACTGGACTCTATGAGGAAATTCATGAAAAGCTCTTCGTCGAGAAATCTACAGATTGAATTAACTAAACTTTTCAAGAGTGATCCTTATGTGCTGACAAAATGATGCTACTTAGGTGAAAATCTATGATAAATATCATACGATGGTTGTTTGTGGAGGACAAGTTAATCATTTAACTCTATGGGAAATACATACAAACCCGATTTTCTTGTGAACTGCTGCATGAATTTGGAACAAACATTTATGAATATTACTTACGAGGTCTAGATATAAAGCTGTTACTGTGGTGCTGATCATTCATCTAAAATGACGGCCGGCAAGAAACACATTAACATTTGACCCTATGTTAAGAGATTTATTTGACTGCTTACATCAGTCGTGTTCAGGTGTCTTGTGAGTATCTTCCTCCTTATAACAAAGTTACGGTTAATCTATTTTTTACATATGGCCATTTCCATAACTCATGTCTCCACATTGCAGATGAAATCAAACTTTAGTTTGGACATCTTATTTTAGACGTTGTACGTGTAATTAGGAAGCTCTTGGTTTTGAAAGAAATGCGGTTTGTTTCAGTTGTTATATACTCCTTTTGATCCGTTTAAATACAAAATATTTGTATAAAATCATTAAGATTTATTTATTGCAGGGATACCAAAAGAATTAAGGTACCAGTACTTTAAGTCTGCAATTGACATATGTTAACATATCAATAAAGAATAATTTTATTTCAATAAACATTAAACCAAGTATTTTATTGTGATCTAAACAAACTCAAGCAAATGTGCAATTATCGTGAAATCTACAAATATCTAATTAATAACCAAAATATTTCTACTGTCCCTTTCTTCCTTTCAGTCCTTCATTTTGTAGCGTCTGTTAATAGAATTGTCAACCTGAGTTTTCAGTTTCTCTCGCCTGTACACAGATATAGGCAATGGGTAATAATAATGTATCCTCCTCGTAATTGTATTTATTATCCAGACAACCTGTTCTTCTCAGTACTTTTATCTGCTGGTTTAATCTTTCACATCTCTTAGTACTATTTGATTGAATACAACCATTAACACATCTAGTATTGGCAAATAAGATCCGTTTTGGATACCTTTCACGATCGAAGTCAGTGTCTAGAAACCATGGACACGATGATCGTATCATTAGTGGATAATTTCCCTTTATTGTTGAATTTGGACAAGTTCTGCTTATTAGATGTCCATTGCTCAAAGCCTTTAAATGTTGAATTTCATTATTGATATCAGGAAAATAATGAGGTACCAAAAGTTTTCTAATGCTTTTACCATTATTCGCCTTCTTTAGACGTCTGTGTAAATTGCTAGGTTCTGAACATATGCGTTGACCGTGAGTTGTATGCCCTAACTGAATTAATAGGAATGATACGAATATCGTTTGTAGCTACAAAGAAACAGAAAATGATATAAGAATTTGTGTAAAATTGTCCCGGTTTTAAGGACGTTTCGCTTAAGAATTCCCTCTGTACAAGATCACGTGACTTTTAGAGAGGAGCTGTCTGAGATGAGATATTTTACATATTTAGGAGATAATCGGGGCCCCACCATGTTTGTCCGTCAACATTTTCTCTGTCGTACGATATCTCAAGATTGCCTTCACCGATTCTGGTGATTTTTTTTACTAAAAATTGAGCTTGACCAAAGGAAGCTCCCTTTTGTTTTTGAAGACAATTGCAAAATGATTTTTGGGAAAAAACTTAGTTTTTATATAAAGTGCATATTTTGAGAATTAACTCTATGTCTTACGATACCTAAAGATTGCCTTCAGGGATTTTAATGATTTTGATACTCAAGGTTGAATTTGACTATTGGAGGCTCCCTTTCGTTTTTGAGGAAAACAGTTTGGAGGGGAAAACTTTGTTTTATATGAAAAAGTGCATATTTTGAGAATTAGCTCTATGTCGAACGATAAATTAAGATTGCCATCAGGGATTTTACGATACCTAAAGATTGCCTTCAGGGATTTTAACGATTCTGATACTCAAGGTTGGTCTTCACCTAAGAAAGGTTCCTTTTGTTTCTGAGTTTTTGAGGGAAAAACTTAGTTTTTATATGAAAAAAGTGCATAGGAAGCTCCCTTTCGTTTTTCTACAAAAATTGTTTAATGATTTCCATGGAATTCCGAAAAAAGGTTTTTGTTTTGGGATACACAAAGGGGCGGGGGCCCTCTCTGACTTTGTCAGTATTTTAGTTATATCGTCATTATGAGAAGTTTTTTCATGTAGCATCAATATACTTCCTGAATATTTCGCAAAATTCCGTTGAAAAAGTCGATGATAAAATCCAAAATAAAATGATATGAACTGAAAAAAAATGCAACAAAGCAAAGATAATTTTTTGGAACAGGTAGAAAATCGACTAAAACCTCATATCCACAAAAAAATAAAACAGTTGAAAATATTATAAAATAGCAAAATACAATGTAAATAGTAAATTGAAATACCTTGTATTGATTTTACTGTTTTTATTGGATTTTTTTTTTATTGATTTTTTTTTTGACTCTTTAACAACATTTATAATTAACGTATGAGAAGCGCCAGTTAAACAGCTGTCAATATTTTAAATACTACAATGCCGTTTTACATTTCTTGTCAGATTCTTTTTTTTGCATTTTTTTCTGTGTGTTTGTTTATCTGTTTCTTATTTTTTCGGACTCTCTACCCCGCTACTTTTGATTTATAGCTATCTATACAGTGATAAATTATAAAAAGAAATGATATTTTTGTAGATGAAATCCACGTCGCATGGAGAACGAATTTTGTTGTCTTAATTGTTTCATGTTTTTACGTTTAAAATAATAATTTAAAAAGTTACACATACTTTGAGTAACTCGCATAAATATTTCATGTTCAGTTTTCTTTGGAGGATACCCAAAGTTTACCATTTTCCATAGACTCCAGGTTTACTGACCTTAGTCAAATCCTTATAGTGAAACTTACATTCATTTTCATAGTGCTGATTGTGTTAACAAATTTTTGATTTCAGATATACAAATTTCAAATGGAGGACATCTGTTCAGATATATATAAGGTCTTGAATGAAGTCCCAAATCAAAAGTTTCAAATCAATGGAACACCAATAAATAAAAAAAAACTGTCCAGTGCACCCGACATAAAATAGTTTCCTTCATTGACCACATATGAAAAAATTGAGAAAAAGAAAAAAAAATTCTGTCAAAGAATCACCGGATATCTAACGTTTAATGATCAATGCAATGTAAATCTGGATTCTGTAGAAAAAGTACAAAACCCCCTGTTTTCTGAATACAGATAGAAAATATACTAAACAGATCTAACATGTGTCAATTACACTAATCAGACCTATCACTTAAAACTTACTGTCATTGATGGTCATAGGATATAGATGCATCGGGTTTCATTTGCGTGCAGTGATTCAGTTCATTAAATTCAGATGGGCATTCAAATGAATACTTTTATTTGTTGTATATTTGTTTTTTTTTCTGTTGCTGGGGTAAAATGAAGGTGTTCATCCGTTACGTTTGATTTATGACTTTGAATATGTGGATAATGTAAAACCCAACCAAATCTTCCTGTAAACTAAACATGACTCCGAACATTTTTTTCGGATAAATACCCTTTACTTGTAGTGAAAATGAATAGAGGATCAAAAGTAGGGATTAAATTTTTGAACCTAATTAGAAAAATCATAAATCTAATTGCATTGTTGAGATACGATTTTTTTTTGTCTTCTTAAAAAAGAAAAAAAAATTAATAATATGTATTTTGCATATTAAAATACTATAGACAACTTGCATTGTCAAAACGAATCTCCATCTTAGATTTTTGATTGTCTTTTTTTTCTGTTCCTCTGTTTTAGTGTGTTATCTTTGTTATGAAAGTCAATACAAAATTTAATTGCCTTCAAACATCGTTTTGAATAGAAATGATAACTGTTCATGGTGTCAGTTGAAAATGTTTAAAAAATGACCGAAGTCCAACTTCTTGGCGTCTTTTAATGAAACCAGATTCTCAACGTTTTAATCCCGCAAAAATAATAAAAGAACTCTTTTGTATCTACTGTATGAATTAGGTTTCCCTTTGGTCATATGGAAACAACTTATGAAGTTGGTTTTGCACATTTTCTGTTGTCTTCCGTCGAAATCATTTAATAGTATTCACCTTGAACCTTAAGTCTAATGCAAGTAAGAAGAACTTATCGGTAATTTTATTCATGAAGAATTCTCGAAAAATACGGAATGATGACATCACAAGAAGCCATTAAATTTTGATTTCTGTTTTTCAAAAGGGAAATTATTGAAAATGTTTGAATAAATTTTAAAATGAAAAGGTTGTTTTGACCTCGAAAGTGTAGAAAACAAAACGGGAATCGAAAAAAAATGAAAATGCTTTAAACCCATTTTTAACAGTTCTAAAAAAATCCAATTTTACCAAAAAAGTTTAACAGCGTACAAATTCGTAAAACTTTTCATTGTTAATCTTTATCAATACATAGATATTTGCATACATTTCTAAGTGTGTTTCTTGCACTAATTTTTTGAAAATCCCGACTGTGCCGTGAAAAGTGGCTTAAAAAGACGTTTACGAACAAAATCCGTAAAAAAGAAATTGTGTTATTAATTTTTATATTTTTTTCTTTTGTTTAGATGTTGAGGAGACTTACAGCTAATCAGATTATTCTCAACCCCCTGGCCTCAGACTTAAGCTCGCAAATCAATCTCAAAATCAACATTTTCATGAAATTGTCGCATATTCAGAACAAAAGATTTGAAACAATCTTATTCATGAAATCTTTACGACGTTTGACGACATCTGCCAAATTTTTTATTTCTAGAGTATAACTTTCATACACCTCATTTTTTTATTGTAACAATCAAATCAATTTTTCCTCAATTGTTTATAATTTTGATATTATGATATTTCTAATCTTGGCATCGTTTCTTTTTTGTGGCTGTAAGGTGTATGTATTCCTGTTACTTTGTCTTCTTTTTATTTCTAAACAAGTATTAGCTTTCCAAAAAGCTTGCCTGACTAAGCATCTATCAATATTGAGATCGCAATAGCATGTTCATTTAGCATCAAATGCAACCAGACAATGTTAATTTTGACCCCAGCACGTCTACTTGTGTTTGCCATATGATTTCATATATATATATATACCTTTTTATAGATGTTTTGTCTCGCCTGCAACGAACAGTTGTTGAGGCGAGACTTAGTGATAGCATTTCCGTCGTACAGTGGCGGCGTCAACAATTAGAATCTACTGAGAATTAACAAACCTTATGTTAGTGGTAGGTCCATAGTAGTATTTGATGTGCAGTAGCATAAGTATTTGTACTAGTCAAATCCCTACTTAGTATATTCATATGGCCCCAGCTTCTGAGTCATGCATGAACGATCACGTTCAGTTTTTCGGAAGCAGTTTAAATAGCATTCGACATCGATACTCTGCGTCTTGACGAGTAAATAATGATTCCATGTCCTGATGTAGGCACTGGCCCCTCAATCATGTATGAACACTCTCGTTGAGTGTTCAACAAGTTAGTACAGCTTGTACCAGTAGTCCCAGCCACTTTATATTTAACATACGGTTGCGTCTTGAGGAGTACATATTGATTCCGTCCCCAGATTTTGCTCCTGGCCCCTTAGTCATGCATGAACGATCGTGCTAAGTTTTTTTAGAAAGCAGTTTGTACAGCCTGTACCAGCGGTCCTAGCCTCTAGATATTTTACAAACATGCATCTGCAGGAGTACATGCCGATTCCATGCCCAGATGGTGGCCCTGGCCCCCAAGTCATACATGAACGCTCCCATTAGATTTTTAAAAGCAAGCTGTTAGAACAGCATGTACAAGTAGTCCCACTTGATATTTAACATACAGTTGCGTCACCTATTAAACACTATGATAGACCTGGCCCCTTAGTCATGCACGCAAGCAGTTTGTACAACCAGTAGTCCTAAACTCTTGATATTTGAGCTACATTTTCGTCTTGAGGTGAACACTGATTTATTGCTCATATGGTGGCACCGGCCCCTTAGTCATGCATGAACGCTCTCGTTACGTTTTAAGCAAGAAGTTAGTACAGCCTGTACCGGTATACCCAGTCATTTGATATTTAACATACAGTTGCGTCTTGAGAACACACAGATTCCACATCCAGATGATTGCCCTGGCCCCTCAGTTCGGCATGATCGATCACGTTTAGTTTTTGGCAAGCAGTTTGTACCGCCTGCACTAGAAATCATAGCCACTTGATATTTGCAGTTGCGTATTAAGGAGTAAATACCAATTCAATGCCCAAATGCTGGGCCTGGCATATAACTCACGAATGAACAATTATGGTGATTTTGCAAGAAGTAAGTACAGCCTCTGATATCTGACATGCAGTTTAGTCTTGAGGACTACATTCTTATTCTATGCCAAGTTGGTGGTCATGGCCCTTAGTCATGCATCAATGTTAACATTATTCCACTGTGTACTACATTTTTCAATCTAAGGTCTGTTTAAGTCTATATGCAAGTTTTTATCACTGTATAGACAAGTTAAAAATTGATGCAAAGCATCAATTCGCCGCCAAATTAGGTCAAGTAGAGTGTATGTCTTGGAAATGTGTTATTGTACTTTTATAGTACACGAAATATAAGCTCTGACCTTAACTTTAACCAATCATTGAACCATAAAATGTAGGTCACAGTGACGAACAAACTCTTGTTTAATTTTGTTACATCTGCATGCAAGATAACATGATACTATCTCTTATAGTACCTAAGATATGAACTCTGACCTAAATTCAATCAGTGTCAGTGGACCATGAAATTAAATCCTTTTCCCTCAAAGACATCTGCATGTAAAATTGTTTGATCCCATCTCTAATAGTACATGACATATGAGCTGTCACTTAAACTCTTACCATATATCTAGGTCACTGTGGCCTGATTCTTGTCACTACTGCATAAGATGACAGCCCTTGACATTCTGAACATTTTTAGCGGGAAGGGATATCGGATATAATTTTGAAAGGGAACCACCCAAGGACCATCCCTGCCAAGTTTGGTCCAAATTGGCCGTGCTTTCAAAGGAGATGAAAATAAGAAAAGTTTATGATGGATGAAAACGACGAATGCTTCATGGTGGCAATAGTTCAAATGACCCTCTGAGTCAGGTGAGCTAAGAACCCCTTTTTAGCTCACCTGGCCACAGGCCATGTGAGCTTTTGTCATCACTTGGCGTCCGTCGTCCGTCGTCCGTCGTCCGTCCGTCGTCCGTCCGTCGTCCGTTAACTTTTCACATTTTAATCTTCTCCTCTGAAACCACTGGGCCAAATGGAACCAAACTTGGCAGGAGTCATCTATGTAAAGTCCTTTATAAAGTTTCCTCATTTCGTCCTGATCCGTCAACAAATATGGCCGCT
>MJUU01062156.1:73611-97489 GCA_002080025.1 Modiolus philippinarum
AATTGAATGAATGAAGAATTGAATGAATTTAGTAATGAAAAGGCTGCGATAATAAAAAAAAAACTTGTTATCTCCAAAAATTTGAAATGAAAGAAAATTTAGTATCATTAGCTCTAATTACATTTATTTACTTCTGTAATACAGTAATATTTTATTCGCATTTCCAGAGCTAATGCATTAAGGTGTTGAAATAGATTTGTGTTACGGCGCTTTGATTTATTGCAAAATTCAAGAAACAAAAAAAACCAAACAAACAAACAAAAAATAAACCAAATACACACACACACACACACACAAAACGTGTATTTATGAGGTGACAGTAACTTCGGTATTTAGTTATTTGATCTAGAACTTTACAGTCGGAATGTATATGTTGCAATTTGGAAACGACGCGTTGTGTGCGTCTTTATGCACCATATAATTATTATCTTTTTTATTATTAAAAATGGACAAATTATTACACTTTACTGACAAAAATCTTCCTTAGTATACCTTTATAATATTTATCAAATTCGATACACGAACTCAGTGACAAAGGTGATGTTGATACGTGAAAGTATCATTATTCGTGGAGCTCCAATTTTCGAGGATTTCAATTTCAATTGAAGCATCGAAATAAATAAAAGTGACAACAAAAGTCAGAATCGATCAAAGGAAGAGACCAGTAAAACCAACGAAATACCATTTATTTTGTTACTTACAGTGTAAACGTTGTCAAACCACGGATTCAGAAACCCATGGAAAGAATTGGTTAAAAAAAACATTGAATTAAAGCACTATCACAGTACATACTTAAACCTGTGTTTATGTGAACTAGTAAGGCTTAAAATTGTTTGAGTGTTAACTCTCGCATTTATGAATAAATGTACGTAAGGACACACTCCTGATGGTAATACTTGTAGCTACACACATATATATACTGAACCCTGTCTTTATGCAAGGTAATAAGGATTAAAGGTTAGTTGGTGTAACACTTGCAGAAACTATAGTAACTTTGGTATTTTGTAAGTTATTGTATTTGTGTAAAAATTTTAACGGTTTAAAATTTATGAATGTACTATTTGAAAAAAGCGTATAAATTACTTACAATAATTTGGGTCTGTTCTTCTTACTTCTTAACTGCAACATTGAATTATATGAATTAAAAGGGGAAAATTCCAACACCAAACTTAAAGATTACTTGATGACCTCATGGTGAACAAGAGTGAGAACATGAAAGAAGATTAGTGATTTACTATTTTTATGTGGTTACTTAATTTACAAAATCTATTTTTATTTAATTTTACTTTTGTTTTGTTGAATGTGTGTTCTCATGTCTATTCACTTTCCATTTCAGCCTGACCGCGAACCATTGTAGCCAAATTCAGACCTGTTAACCCATTTTAGCACGAAAGAGTAGTCCAAGGCGAATAAAAGCGTAGTATTTGCCTTGAAAGAGTAGTTTCCAATGTGCATGTAGAAGAGGCAACCATGAGCTGCTTTCTTTTATTTTTCAGACCCTACTCAAGTGTAAAATACAACATATCATTCTTTTAAGTGCATTTATTTGATAATTTCCAGTAAGCAATGTTTCAGAGTTTCAACTGCCACTTGAAAATGGGTAGGGGCAGGAAATTTAACCTTCTCAACAAACATCCAGCGAGTCTGCTCGTAACGACAAATATTGAAGGGGTCTTAATACTGCGGAGGACGTAGCGTTTTTCTTTAATGACTGATTAACTAATAGTAATCGTTTTATGTCCAGTTAGCACTATTTCAGTTTTACCACGACAAGACCAAGTTAAAGCAAATAATTATTATGTTAAAAATAAATAAAGGTGGAAGGCACTGCAAAATTGGAGAAATGGGTAGGGGCAGGAAATGTAGCCTTCTCTACAAACCCCTGTGAGCAAGGCTACTATAATGAGGAATTTATATGGAGTCTGTATAGGACGTGGGGTTTCTCCACACAGTTTGGCTCCTATATATATATATATATATGGTTCGATGTCATGCTTTCCGTATTTTGATCCGACTACCCCCAATAGACAAGGCATTCATCTTACCATCACCTGGGAACGGCCCGGCAGAACTGTAGCTGGGGCCCCTGAACTGATTACGAAAACAATCAATTCAATATATAATATAAATAAAATAAGAAAGAAATCAATGTGAAAGGACAACTGGGCAACAAGTTTTGCAAGTCACTCAGAAATGGGTAGGGACAGGAAATTTAGCAATCTATGCTAATCCCCGAGTCTGCTTTTGTAAGAAAAATATAGAGGGGTCTAACTTATACTGCATTCGGCGTGATGTTTCTCTAGACATTTTGTCTGAAATGATTCTCCGTCAGAATTTCCATATCATTACGTTACTACACAGCATACACAGGGCATTCCCTTATCCAACACTTGGGCACATTCCCGGCAGCACTTTAAAAATGAACCCCTATTAATTTATTCTTCACCAGATGACCCTTGCAATACACCAGTTACAAATTGGAATAATGTGTTCTTATAAAGTTTTATGTCTGTCGTTAGCAATTTGTATTTATTATAGTTATTATTTGCAAACTGTTTGCGTACTCTGTATAAGATAAAAGTAGCAACACGTATGTGCATGATGGGATCACCTGGACTTTCTGGTACCTGAATATGTTCTCAGGAGCTCCCTCTACAGAGCTGCCGGGCGCTTCCCCAGATGGTGGAGGAGGAAATGCCTGATCAATACGGGGTAGTCAGGTTATAATACGGAGATAATGACCTCGAATCGCTAAACAATGTGGAGAAACACAAGGCCCATGAAGTATAAACATTCCTTCTGTATTCTTCGTACAGCTAAATTTCCTGCCCCTACCTATTTCTCTCATTTTTCAGTGGCAATGCAAATTTGTAACTTTCACCACTATATATTTTTTCTTTTACCTGAGTGTATTTTTTCACATCTATTTAAAAATCAAGAATGGTCCCGAAACCAGATGCAGAAATTTTTCAATCAAAAATATTTTTTCAACTTCATTGGAATCAAAGCGTATAAAACGCGGGTGATAGCGTAGGGCGTAATTTGAGGTCAAAATCGTAGTGGTAAACAGGTCTGCGAATTGTATGGAGAATTGTCAAGCTTCATGCAGTATAAACACCCCTTCTATATTTCTTTAAAGGTCAGACGCACTGGGTGTCGTACAGAAGGCTACATTTCCTACCCTACCCATTTCTCTCCTTTTTCAGTGGCAATTTTAACTCGATGCCCCGTTTGTCCCTTCCACTTTTGTTTCTTTCTTCTTTTAGTTACATTTTATTGATTTGATTAACTTGTTATCGTCTTGATATAACTGAAATATTGCTCACTGGACGTTAAACTCTAAATAATAAATCAATCAATCACTTTCCATTTGACGTTCCTTGTTTATCTATTCTTTATCAAATAATAAGTATCAGACTTCAAGAGTGGTCTCTAGTAATGTCCAAAGACAAGTAAAGCAAGAGTTTATATCTTGTATTGTTTATCTATTACAAGGTCCTCTTTTGGGTTATCCTTTAAAACACTTTCGTAGGTCGAAATTTGACTGCACTCGCGTTTCACATTTTCGGACAGCATTTTTGCATTTACAATCCAGTTAGAATGTAAAATATGAAAAAGAAAGGAATTGGAGTAAATGTAAAGGAGACAGCAACCCATCTCAAGGTTAAAACGACCCAAAATAAAGCATCTAGAGGCCACCGTACGGTCTTCAACACAGTTAAGAAAGCCCTAAAAGGCCCAAAAAGTTAGAAAGTGAATGAATCAATGGAAATTAACCACATCGAAATACCCGAATATCAAGAAACTAAAATTTTATAAGAAGACACGGACAAGCTAATTGCCAACATACATTTGTTTTCCTGACTTGG
This sequence comes from Modiolus philippinarum, assembly GCA_002080025.1. NCBI lineage: Eukaryota > Metazoa > Mollusca > Bivalvia > Mytilida > Modiolidae > Modiolus > Modiolus philippinarum. The sequence goes on from MJUU01062156.1 coordinate 77,481, forward strand.
GACAGGCGCAAAAATTGCATCCTAAAACCCTAAAAGTACAGTACATATTAATCTTACTTTTATTAGAAATTAAATTATCTTAGGATTGACAGGTTATCATATTTTATAGGTAATATGGCTGGTATTTAGTGTGAGCTGTTTGAGCACGTCGACTTACAGTGCAGCAATTGGAGAAACATGTAAGAAACCCAATGAGTCGGAGTTGCAACAAAACTTTACCAGACTAAACAACGGTTTGGATGTGAGGCATATGCGACAACTGCTTATTCCACATGCATGGGACAGTTTAACGGTCGAATTTGACACTCTGTTTACTATGTTGGATACTGATGAAATCAGCAGGACATGTCCAAGTTCAACCAAGAAAGGGAATTATCCAATTATGATGAGATCTACGTGTCCATGGTTTTTTGAAACAGACTATAACGAAAACAGATATCCAAAGATAATTGTTTTTGCACAGACAAAATGTACTGATGGGTGCATTGGATCAGCATCCGGTGAGATCTGTGAGAGAATTACATATCAGATGAAGGTTTTAAGAAAAAGGGGTTGTGAATATTACGAGGATGACTTTTTGTTGCCCATTGGATACACATGTGCAATTCCTAGAGAGACAGAAAGTCCTACACCTGCTCAAATTCATTTACCTAATCCAATTTGATACTGAAACAAGAACTATTTCCAGAGTTTATTGGAAAAGGATACGTAATGTCCTATGGACACATTTCTTTTTGTTAAATGTATTTATGTATGAATACTATATGTACTGTTGGATGCAATTTTCAGTAATTAAATGCACTGTAGCAAAAATTTGTTAAATTTAGTTTCAATTTAAAAATATTACAAAGCTATTTAATATTCTTTTCCCAGTGAGTATCGGAAATGCAGTTTCATATATAGCTAAAATAAAATAAAAAGGACAACAGGAAACACCTACAATGGCTGAAAATTATAATTACATGCCACAATCTGCCAGGGAACTACACAGGAAAAACACAAATAAGACAAAAGACAAACGTAAACAACGATAGGAACCCGGAACAGCCGGACTTGGTACCGGCACTAGCAAAAACCAGCGGTAGGCTTAAACCGGTTTATGGGTACCCAAACCTCCCCTTTATCTGTCCCGTTTCCCTATAGTATAGTAAACATACGAATAAAACCCAATATAGGTAGACTACTAACTCCATGACCACAATCTAGAAAGGAGAGAATATGACAATACGTAATTTTGAAAGATGGGTCAAGGGGTGCTCGCCGCTAATCTGCCGGCTAGCTAAAGGAGCCTAGTCTGCTGGTAGAACACTGTCGCACTACGGAAGAAAAATCAAACTCAAGACTTCCCGCAGGATTTAATCAAGAATCATCATATATTACAGTAGACATCGGCAGTATCAGTGGGAGGTCAGTATGTATGTAACATTTTCAGGTCACTAGATCTCAAAGCTAATTTAACGGATGCAAGCAGAGTATCTTGTCAATATCCCCTATTACGCAAAAATGTAAGTTACGTCCCAGCATTTCTGGATTTTTAATTAGTTTCTGGCATTTTTAACAATGTTACTGTAAAAACGGGGATTAGAAATGCCCTTAGTAATAAGCTGTTTGCGAGTAACACCATATTCTATCATTATACAAAGGGTAAGCTATCATTACAAAATCAAAACAGTTCAAACGTTAAATTTAAATGTGTACTACACCTTTCGATGTCCTGAGGGGTCAATATCTTTTCTGTTAGATTGTTGTGGCATTTGCAGGTGGTTGTTAAATGTTTTTGGTGAAATAAATCGATTGTTAACTGTTTTGGACCATTTTGTGATTTCTGTTCTGTTTACTTTTTACTTTTTATTAAGTGTTAAAGGGAAATACGAAGCACTGTTTGCTGTTCAACCTAAAATTTTGTGACTGCTATGGATTTATGAACCCCGTCTTGCCCTATTTTTGTTTAATCTAACCTTTTACAAAAGACTATGTGAGCTAAAGTCATCATATGGCGTCCGATATCGTCTTAGGGTTAACTGTTCTTCTCCTCAGAAACTGTTGATCCAAATGAACTTATAATGGATATCAAGAGAACATAAAGGTTTGTTATTTTGGTGCCATAACCAAATTTAAATTGACGTGTATTCAAACTGAAATTGATATCAGATGTGATCTCCGGAATTTTAGTTTTTGTAGTAGAACATTTCAACAGCAGATCATAAAACCGAAAGATATATAAAAGCTAAATGTAACACCTTGTATAAAGTATACGAATACTTAGGCTCCAGAATGGAAACTGTTTTTGTTAAAATTGACACCAAATGATGAAATAATTTTATTTATATGGCCTCTTTTTAAATAGATCATTTATACAATTACAAACAAATGATAACAGTATAAATACCTACAATGGCTGAAAACTACAATCACATGTCACAATTCACAAGCAAACTACACTAGAAAAACACTGTAAATAACGATAGGAACTCGGGATAGCCGGACTTGGTACCAGCACTAGCAAAAGCCAGTGGTAGTGTTTTATCGGTTTATTGGTACTTAAGCCTCCCCTTTCTCTATCCTGTCTCCCTTTATTAAAATAAACATAAGAATAAAACTCAAAACAGGTAGGCTACTAACTCTATGACCACTACCTTGACAAACAAAAGAATATATGACAAAACGGAGAACAAAGAGTGCTCGTCGCTTAACTGCCCGCTACCTCAAGGAACTTAGTCTGCCGGTAAAACACTGTAAAAACCATGCAGGATGGTGATCCCAATAATACAGGTAATAATTTGATAACAAGAGGGTTAGAATTATTGGAATTAGGAAAACAGATTTTGGTTAATTTTAAGTTACAGACAATAAGTTTCAATATTAATATATATGTCAGATTTGTCGTTGAAAATAAGGAATTAAGATGTGTTATTTTAGAATTACTTATGTGGCAAATACTAAAGAAATATTACCTTTTTTTTAAATTACACTTATTTCACAACGCTAGCGATTTCAATATTTATTTGCCTAAACGTATTTGTCTTTTTCACTCTTTACGGGAAGGCTTTTCGTGGTATACACTGAAGTCCCAGCGTCATCTGTACGTTTGGACAAAATTATGAACGTCGTGTTATTTTGCATTTTGGGATTAATTTCCCTCCCCTTTCAGGCTAAGAATTTTTTTTTTTGGCAGAATACCCCTCCTTAACATGATATATCTGTTTACAGTGCAGCATATAATGGGATATGAGGCCATGTACAATAATTGGCATTTTGGCAAAATAGAAGTGTATTCGGGCTTCACAGGCGATATGGGTAGTATCGTAGATCCCATTAACCTTAATACGGCTAGGTATATGAAACACGGTCCTTCTTCCATGTGAAGTTCCTCAATAACATATGATCTTCATACACATGATATATAATGCCAACGTATTAAATACTAGTATTACGTTCAAATCTATAGATGATACTTAATTTCAATCCGATTAAAAATTGTTTATCTGTCACAGGATAAACCCCGTGTTCATCAGTAAACAAATTAAAATAGATAAAAGTCACATTATATGTCGTGACGCTTTTCTATACTGTTACATTTGAAGACATTCAAAATGTTTGGCAAGCTGTTATTATGTTTTTTGCCTCTTGCGTTCGGGCAAATTCCTATTCCCAAGAGACCATTAGGATTTGTTTACAACATGGGAAGTCCGAGCGCACCTGTTTATTTTGATGTTTACATGGGGCCATTATGTCCTGACAGTGCTGCAGCTCTTCCAACAATGATTAAAGTCGCGGACCATTATGGACCGGGTAAACTGATGTTGAGAATTCACCTGTTTCCACTTCCATACCATACCAATTCTTTTACTGTTGCCATGGTAAGTTTTAGCTAACCCATAATCGCTTTTAATAATTTCGTTTAGAGACATTTTATGGCCGTCACTACATCATAGATAGATATGAAATGTCGGTGTCACAAATGAAAACTGACATTTTTATCTAGATTCACGTCTTCCCGGATTTGACATTACCAATTCTGACTTTACCCTGGATTGACCAACTGACAGTGTAACGGGTGCTGTATACAGAGCAGGACATGCTCACCCGTTCGGAGAACCTGATTGCAATCTTTTTCAGAGTCCACACTGTTATTGCTTTAGTTTTTATGTTGTATTTGTAGTGAATGTGTTTTGTGGTTGTGTAGCGTCTTTGGTCTTCCGTCTTCTTGTGTTCTTGCTTTTGCCTTGTCTCTGGACTTTGATTTATGTAATCTTGATCTTTTTTCCTTCGGTATTTTAGATTGTTGTAATAATCACGACATGAATTATATGGGAATAATTACAAAATTACCGTACATAATTGCTAAAACCGAAATCCAAAGTGCAAAGAAACAAATTGTAAACTGCAATGGTCCTGACTTGGAATATATGCATTACAAGAGAAAATTAGAGTGGATTAAACTGGTTTGATGACGCGACAAATCTCCCCCTAATAAACTTCTGGATACTATTGTCATGATTCGGAATGAATTATACGACAAGAGACGATGAGAGAACAAACCACTCGCATTAAAAAATGAAAATTGCTGTGATTTCGTATACAATAGAAATTAGTTGATTTAAGTAAATTACAACAGCTTATTTTATGAATCTTCAGTGCAGATAAACTCAGACAATTGAAAGATCAAAGCATAAAAAGTTTAAATGAAAATAAAAAAAATGATAGAGTACAATTCACCTAAAGGACGTAAATTAACGCTTAAAATCATCTTAGGGCCTCGAACGAATAGAGCATCGTGCGAGAAAGGAACTTTCTTTTTTGACTTGGACATGTTATTGTAACGTTTCAAATGTAAGACTCACCGATTAACATTAGATGTATTTTCACCCTTTTGGGCAATGTTTCCGGTACACAAGGGCGGATATCTCTAATTTCCAATTGTGGCTAAGTTATTGCATTATATATCAGAGGATCCTTTCAAAGGTGGTTGAACACCAAAAGCTGTCAAACGTATGCTCCTTTTTCTCTAAATTCGCCGTTCCTGGGGGTCGGATGTAGTTATTATGGCTGAGGTCATTTTGTATAATTGCATAGACAATCATTTTCTTTATTGGTTTAGTGAATAACTATGATACCAAACAACTTTTTGAAAGACAATTATCAATATGATGCTAATCAAGAAAATATTAGACGGTTTGCATTTACATGTATGTATTTTTTAGCACTTATATTATGTCTTAAAAATAAATTTTAGATATTTGTATATATATATATAAATATTTATTTTTCTTCAAATATAAATCATAAACATAGTGCGGGTTATCATCCCTCGAGCAATATCAGCACTTGACGAACGTCTCGAGTTGATATTTGAGTTTTTTGGTTGTTGACCGGGCTGATATGAAAAATGGCATGTTTTGATTATAGATTATTACATGCCATTTTCCATACCGGCCCTGGTATTAGCCCGAGACGCCCATATCAAGCCCGAAGGCGTAGCCTGAGGGCTGATATGGGTCGAGGGCTAATACCAGGGACGGTATGTAAAATGACATGTAATGATCTATTTATCACATATTTAATGTGGAAAAAAGTGCAAATTTGAATTAGATGCAAGAATAACAGTATTTCCTAGCATTTAACAAATCAATATCACGGATAAGAACAATAATTTGAAGGTCTTTGAAAGATTAAGTGAAGAGTAACTCTGCAGTTAATCATGTAATGTAATTTTTTCGATAATTACATCTTATGTAAGTAAGCTGCATTCTGAATGGTTAATAGCCGTTGTATTTTTTGGCAAATACCACCTCATCGTGGTATTTGTCCCAGAGTCATCTGTGCGCTTTGATGAATGAGACATTCGGTGTAATTAAACAGATATATCATGAACGTCGGGGTATTTGCCAAAAATACCAGTTTTGGGTCTAAATTTCACTCGCCTTTCAGGATCGGGAAATTTTACCGCCCCGCGACTTGTATGTTTGGCAAATATCCCTCCTTATCATGATAAATCTGTTCATAATCGTACCAACATAATGTGGTATTAGATAGAAAAATTCCCTGTAGACATGGAATACCATTATTTCGTAAATTAGGCTTTGTGGACGTTTCATGACTAGTTTTTGTAGGGGTTCTTACTACTAGTGTAGTTTATGACTTTTTATTTTTATCGATATGTTTTGTCTTAGTCAAATTGCCTCAATTTGTTTTAAAAGTCGATTGTGATGAATTTATCTTTTTATTTTTGATTTAAGAATTTCCTATATTTTTCTCCGGCTTCGGTATTCCTTTGAGCTTTTTTTTTTTGCATGAGGAGTACACCCAGCGAAGAGACTATGGAGCTAGACAAACGAAAGGGTCGTAAATGAAGACTTATATTTAAAAAGCTGAAATAAAATACAGCTATATCCATTTTAAAACAATAATCGACATGATGGTGTCTTCAGTGAAATGCAAAAAATAAAAAAGCCCGCGAAATGGTAATAAAAAATACGTGACGTAACGCAAACGTTTTGAGTGTGAAACGCAAACATAGTACATTAGAATCGTTAAATCTTTAACTAAGAAATAAATTCAGTTTAATTTACTACTGTAAAACATCCGACAGACTAATTTTCAATATTTGATTGACAGATAACCGGAAGTGAATTTTGAGGGCACAATATGGATTTTCAGGGCGAATATCGATATTAGCCCAGAGGGCAAATAACCTGATCGGACTTCCGGCTATTATTTTACATGCAAAAATGCTAATATTTCTACTAGATATGTGATAATCAAAATAATAGGTATTATGAAATTATAACAGCCTCACTTTAGTGTTGTTTGATTTTTTTTTTTACTGTTATATGTTCTTACATGTATATCTCCTGCAAATAAATTGTATATATTATAGGGCACTCACGCCGTAGACCAGATAACCAAAAAGAACATGACCTATGACTGGATACAAAAGGTCTACAGCAACCTTCAATCACTGAGTGATGTGTCAGTTACAGAGTCACAAATTGTTATGTAAGTCACTTCAGCAACAATAAATTCCTTAGTCATTTGACACTAACAAGTTAGTATGTAAGTCACTTCAACAACTACCAATTCCTAAAGTGATGTGTCAGTTACCGAGTCATAAATTGTCACGCAAGTCTACAACAAGTGATGTGTCAGTAACTGAGTTACAAATTGTCATATAAGTCTATACTAAGTATTGTGTCAGTTTCACAATTTCATTTATTGTCAAGTTCCTCATAATTTAATTGGATAAAGGGCAAGACTCATAATTTGCAGTCTTTTTGGAGATTCAAATAAAATTAAATTAAAAATGAGAAAAGAACCAGAAAACATATAATGACTGAAGAATTGAAATTCAGGCCACAGTTCAACAAGACATCCACAAGAAAAAAAAAACAAACAAAAAAAACCGGCACCAAGAATTAGAAAAACTTTCAGTCAAGAGATGCAGATAACTATAATAAACCATCTCATAAGAGATATATAAAACCTGTGAGTGGAGATCTCAATAGTCAGGTTTGCCTTTCTGTATAAAATAACGAAATGCCGACACTTCAGAAAGTTTTAATTTCAGTTTTTTGCAGAAAATATTTTAGAGAAAAGTACATACATTCGAAAGAACAGCAAACAAAAACATATTTAAGATATAATACAGAACATATAACCAAAGAGGGAAGATCGGCTGAAAATGAATATAGTTCTACTCCTTAGTTTCATGAAATCTATAAAGTGTAGAGTCTGTTACATAAAAAAAAATCGATTTTCGGACCAGCATCGAACTGCACGGCTAGGCGGATCATATCCCATGGGGATAAGTTCTAGACGACTGGGGAAACCCGTGGGACTTAGTAGACTAGGCTGGTGATACCAGAAGGGACTAAGTATTCGACGTCTGGGCTGGTGATACCATGACTAGGGTAGTGTTACCCGAAGGGAGCTAGTGCTTAATGGCGACGGTAGTTTTACCCGATGGGCTTATTACTGTATGATTAGGGAAATGTTACCCGAGGTTGCTTAGTACTGGACGGCTAGGGTATTGCTACCAGAGGGGCTTATTACTTGACAGCTACAGTAGTGTTACCCGAGGGGGGCTTAGTACTGGACGGCTATGTTAGAGTTACCCGAGGGGGGCTAAGTACAAGACGACTGGGCTCAGTAATGATTCCAGAGGTGGTTATCACTCCATAGGAAAACTCTACTAATAAGCATGAATATCAGAAATGTATTATGTAGATTCATTATTCATAAATATCGCAAGTTTTAAGAAACACTGCTAATATTATATATAAAATGTTACATTAGAATAGTCGGAAAGATGTTTAGAAATGTATGGTCATTGGTTAAACATTTAAAGAATTCTAAGACGCAACCTGAATTTCAGGAGAGGTTTCTATTTAATTATGTATTAAATCACTACATATACTTTTGATAAATTTGAAAACACAATGCTGCCATTTTTTTACAGAAAAATGGCTGGTCTTGCAAAAGGTATGGGTATAATGGAAACAGATTTTACACGCCTTGCAACAAATCAAGAAATTAACGAGGACTGTAGGATTGCGTGGAAATACGCAGCCTCAAGTTAGTAACTGAGTTAGTAACTAACGAAACATTATTCAATTATTAGTAAAAATCAATACTTTATTAAAAAGGTCATTGTTTTATGATTTTTCTAAGCTACAGTAAAATATACCTATAGTGACACAAAAATACACCAGACGAATGATAGTCATTTCAATAATTTTTTGAAAGAACAACAGCACAAGGGCTCCAAAAAGAAAATGTCGATAGTGCTTTAGAGCGTTTTAAACGAGGACGGTGTATATTCTTGGAACCTTTGATTTAATGTTTCAATATGGTGTAAGCCGAATATTTTTATCAGATACAAAAGATATCTCATTGCAAGTTAAGTGCATTAACGGAACTGTATTTGGTGAACATGTAACAAAATCAGTAACATGTATGGTTAGGTTTTGATGATCTTTTTGTTTTAGATTTCTAAATTTTGTTATGATCAGGTTTTGTTGACGTACATATTTTTCTCAAGGATGTCATTGAAAGTTCAGTCCACCGCATGCATGTATACTTATCAGTGATAAATAGCTTGATTAAATGTATTTCTGTTCAATCTCTAAATTTTATGCAAGTGTTTCTCTTTCAGTGGCAGCTAGTGAAACTTATTCCGAAATTGTTTATTTCTTTTCAGGAGGAGTGACTGGTACCCCAACATTTATGCTGAATGACGTAGTGGTGACCCCCGGGGGAATGTGGACAGAGACAGAATGGTATAAAGTGATTGACCCTTTAATGAGAGACTACAGACTCTTAGTAAGCAATCACATTATATACATTCAATCACAAAGATGAATTAGCGATTGTCATGTGTAAATTCAATTAAGAATTGGCGCAAACTCAAAACCGACTACTTTCAGGTATTTGTTTTCGATATCAGGTGCTAATTTACACTAAATGTGTGATTTGGATATTTATCATTATCGTGTCACAAATTCATACTTTGATCACAATATGCATTTAAACTTATACTCGTCCAATATACTATTTTTATTTGTTCGTCCGATGTTATCAAAAAATGTATAAAGCTTAGAACATTTTTTGAATCCAAGTTGTCAGGAACCGTATTATCTCAATTGCAAAAGCCGATTCTATTTGGAACCTTACAATATCTAAATTTTTGTAAATTTTGTTGAAAACTAAGGAGTATCTCCCTCATGCAAAGCTCTGTCCTTATACTAGGTTTACACCGCCGATCAGACCAACTCGATCAACTCGACCATGGTGTTTTATTCCGATCAATGTCATAAAATTCATTGATCGAGCTAGCTCACGATGTCCACTCGACCTTTACCCGATTTAACACGACTAACACTCGACCATTCTCGATCTCTTTACGATTCACGTACGACTTATGTTCGACCCTCATTCGACCAACCAGACTTTGTCATATTGAGCCAGATCATAGCCCGATTTGTGTTTGATTAACTAGACCTGGTCGGGAGAAGATCGTGAAATGGTCGAGTGTGCTCGAGTTTTGTCCTGTTAGTACGTTTGTATATATGGGGATAAAACGTGAAAATTCAGGGAACAGTTCAGCATGGTGGTAGAGCAGCAAAATTTGTGGCCCATGTGGCTGATGCCTCAAGGAAATGATGATAATTGTGGTAGATAAAGAGTAGCAGAGAAGGCGGATCTGGCACAGAAGGCGCGTATTTTCGGTTAGACAATAGCAAATGCTTCAAAGTCATTATTATAGAGGAATGAATGTTCGGTATCCTCCTCATCGTGTGTCAGAATGCGACTGTGCGAATTTCCTGTCATTACATGTAGGACTAATCTGATAATATAATATATAATCTGTCCTTAGCTGATTTTGGCTTTTCATTTAGATCTTATTGGTTATTTGTTCTTTATCAGTTTTTAAACATCTTTGATTTTATGGTCTTCCAAACATTAAGATTTTATCTGCACTAAAGAGACATAAGTTGCCAAAATGTGCATATGCAGAAACTTAATTCACAGTAAGTTCGGTATTAAGTTATAAAACAGAAGACATATCATCACATGATATCGGTGGTGACTAGATTTACAGCAGTTTCCGTGTATAGCTTTAAACCTGCATTCTATATAAAAAATTCGGTTTTTAAAAAGTGAAAATGGTTAACAGCTGCCCGTTGTGTACATCAGTTTCCCGGTGCAAATCTAAAAGATTTTGTTATCTTCTTGTACATGTTACAAATGTTCAAAATCACATTTTTCTTATGTCATTTAGCTTGAATCAAATATTGGGATAAGAGTACCAACCTGCTCAAAAGAAACAATATTTTATTCTTGAATTCAAGTGTTTAGTGAATCTGTTTCTGGAATGTGTATATTTGGTACATCTTGGATTCAATTTCAAATTCTGTCAGCATAGCTAGTCGATTGAATTTAAGCCCTCTACACGCCATCCTTTAATTCTACTAGCAGCATGCACAAACTGATATTCTTTTCTACAATCCTGATATAGCCAGGTTGAGTTTTTGCCATTATTTTGTGTCCGTTGTCCATGAACTTTGCATTCAAATATATTCTTCCCAGAAACCGCAGAGTCATGATAGACCTCGATTGGTTCAATGTGAAAAAACCATCATGTCCGCTTCTAATCAAATATAACCGCCAACTAGGAATAAAGTTTTAAATTGAATCTTATGGGTAAACTCATTCAAACGTTACCTCTGTAACCCCTAAGCCAGTTAGACCAAACATGTTACGATTGCTAAATGATGGTCCTTTTTCAAAATAGTGTCCGCCATATCGTCAGCTAATACAAGATGACCGCCAAAGGGCGACAAAGTTAAACATTGTACCAGAATGATTTTCACAAGACCAATTGCAGTCAAAATTGGTCAAAAAAGTCCTTGGATGTTCCAATTTCAAAATAGTATCTATTTTGTCTGCATGCAACATAATTTAATATTCGAACTTACTTAGGTATTCCAAGATCTTCTACTCTGAAACTACTTTGCCAATTGGCCAAACTTGAAAACAATAGTCCTTGGCTGGTCCTCACTTGAGATAATATCTGGCAGATTCTCATCATATCAAAGATGATCATCAACCAAACTTTATCACAATATTCGTTGGAGTCCAATGGAAGTCTCCTTTGAAAAACTGAAGTAAGGCCCTAATCAGCCAAACTCGATCACAATAGTCATTGGAGTCCATTGGAAGGCTCCTTCGAAAACTGAAGTAAGGCCCTAGAAAAGCCTCATGTTGTGATATTGGGAAAATATGACATGCTGTCGTGTTAAATCGAGTAAAGGTCTTGAGTGGTCGAGTAAAAGTCGGATACAGGTCGGGAAAAAATCGGGTTGTGGTCGGGTAGATCTTGTATAGAAGGAAAGAATGAATCGTGTTAGTAGAGTAATTGTCGAGTACTAATCGAGTTGGTCTTGAAGCGACTCGGCATAAATCGAGAAGCGAATAAGTTAAAGTCGGGTAGAAATCGGCATGATCGGCTAAAATGTTGAAACACGATCAAGACCGACCCCTTTTCGACCTCTTTACGACTACCTCGATCAGACCCCAATTGATTCCCGAGCTGTTCTTGACATATAACGCACACGACCTCTTAACGATATTTTTTGACATGTCAAAAATATTCGGGAACACAGCTCGAGTTCAGCAGAGCTAGTCAGATCGCCCCGATTTGGTTAGTAGACCGAACACGAGCATTCAAGATCAGTGTCCCGATCGATGAATATTCATGAATATTCATAGATCGAGTTCGATCGAGTTGCTTTGATAGGCGGTGTAAACCTACCATTAGCTAATTTGGCTTTACATTTAGATCATATTGGTTATTTGTTCTCTATCAGTTTTTAAACATCTTTGAGTTGATGGTCTTCCAAACGTTTAGATTTTATCTGCACTGAAGAGACATAAGTTGTCGAAATGCGCATATGCAGAGTTTAAATTCACAGTAACTTCGGTATTTAGTCATTTACAATAAAAACATTTACTGTCTAAATTAAACTCTCCAGTGAGGTTACTTTGGCCATCAGGTAACAACTTTGGATTTTTGTGACGTTTTCTGTTTCATTGATACAGAAATGTTACGATCACTAGAAATCGAATAAATGTTTGCCATCCTTATTTACAAATTAACATTATTACTTGATCAAGGTTTACAAACGTGAATTTATAATGTATTGACGACGTTAAATGAATATTGAAGAAGTGAATTTTGACCTAGATACCGAGCTGCTATTTAGTTTCCTGTTCTGGCTTCTTGCTGACATAACAAAGACGAATCAGTATAATCAAATACAGAAATAAAATTAGATGTGAAGATACCTGTAGCCATTCCGAAAACATCGACTATTTATAATTCAAAGCATGTTAAAACCTAGAAAGTACCAGTTAATCAAAGATGATCAACGGAATCGAAAGCTACAAATAAAAATGTTATAATTTCTGTTCACAGGGAGCAAAACAGACATGCAAGTTAGGCGAAAAGAAATGTGAATATCTTCCTGGTAAAATTGAATGCTGCACGAAAGGCGAAAATTGCATCCCTAATGTTGGTTGCAGGTGCTGAAACATTGGAATCCTTTGATGTTGTTTGACATTTTGATAGAAATAAGATTGAATAGAATTCATTCTTGTGTTATGTAACTATTAAATGTTTTGATTTATAATCCTTGTTGATATATATGTAAAAAGGCAAAACATATATAAAGCGTCACCAGCCTCCTATAAAACCAAAACAATACAAAAAAGAACAAAAGCAATTTTCAATAAAACCCAGTATTTAGTATTTGTGGATTAGCATTAATGCCACACCTATGTTTAGTTGTTTTAATGTAAATTTCTCGCCAGAATTTTCAGGTTGAATCTCTGCATATTGAACTATACTAAGCAACAGAAGAAACGATACAGGGCTAAATTTGTAAATATTTCTGTATCTAGCAATTCAAAGTTTCTAGCTTAGTATTTTTATGTATTTGTTTCAAACCATTCGCGTATTTGGACCGCACGCCAACGGTCTACCATATACCTACAGTCCGACCGTATGCGTATACTCATACGGCCTGGATTGAGCCGGACAATTTCTGTATGACTTTTTGATTTTAAACTTATTTTATTCAATAAAGAAAAGGATTGGGCAACAGGCAAAGCCTATACAATCCCTCTCCCAAAATACAAATTTAGATATAAACAAAAAATCCCAAAGGTATACAAATTTATATATAAACAAAAAATCCCAAAGGTATACAAATTTAGATATAAACAGAAAATCCCAAAGGTATACAAATTTAGATATAAACAAAAACCTAAATACAGGCAGGGAAATTCGCTAATGAGGCTTCTCATGGAGGTATCGTGGAATCAGGTAATCAATTACTTATCACAAATTAATTTACTACTTGATGAAAATATTTCGGTATGACGACCGTATGGGTATCTCCTTTAATTCCTCTACGTGAAAACGTTTTAATGAATTTATGTAACAGATGCAAAATAGCAAATAATAAATATATTTATATTGAAATAGATGAACAACACCACTCGAAGACCAGAATTTATATATCCAAGCTGGCTAAGTTGTACATCATTTTATTTGTACGTCACTGTATTTCAAGCTATTTACTGCATATATTGGGAATTTAATTTCAGGAGACAGAATCTATGTCGAGGTATAATTTGGTTTAAGGGAGGGGGTACGGATAAAAACGTTTCATTCAAATATTTACTATCATTTGCAACAGCAAATGATAAATCTAACCTCTTTTGTAGGTACGAATATTTCGTCGTTCACGCCGAGGCGCTGAAAATATGTTGAGGGGAACTTTTCTTTTTTACATATTGTCGAAATCTTGCAGATTCAACTTATCGTGTTTAAAAAAAGATCATATTTTTTCAGCTAGCTTTTTCAATTGTTATAGATCAGTTAATTATCTAACTATACATGTTCTATATGCCATAAATATGGATTGAATTTTTCTCCTTAGGGAAATCGTCTGAAGAAAGAACAGTTCAGGATGAGCTGAAATCACATATAAAGCGTGTACTTGTAAACATATATTTGTTCCACCTGACAAAAATTCCATTGGAACAAATATTATAAACATTGGCATTATATTTCTTCCTTTTGGAACAAATATTATATACCATTTATTCCGTTAGGAACAAATATTATATTATTTGTTGCAATGGAACGAATTCTATGTAATATTTTTAGCCGAGTTGCGACGAAGTCGGACTCGGCTTATAATTTGATGAATGGTGTATGGGCGTCCGGCTGTCCGGGCGTTAACTTTTGGTTTCCGCATATTATCTTGAGAACCACATGTCATATCTAAATGAAACTTTGCACAGACATGAGTTAGGATTAGAGAAAGATTCCTTTTGATTTTGAGATTTGTGCGACAAAGGTCAAGGTCACAACTCCTAAAAATAGAACAAAAAGTTGACTTATCCGTTTCCACAGAATCTCTCCAGAACCACATTACACATCCATATGAAACTTGGCATAGACATGAGTTATGATTAGAGGAGGAACACTGTCAATTTTGAGGTTTGTGCAACAAAGGTCAAGGTCACAACTTCTAAAAATGTAACAAAAATTAAACATTTCAATAGAGCCTAAAATCACGTGTTCGGTATTATTTGATAACAAAAATAGCTAAAAAAGGTTTATTGTTCATACAATAGTAGTTTATATATTGCTAGAACATGTAAATTCCTTTCATATCACCAACACACTTTTTTGTGTTGTCAATAACTTAAAAATAAGATATAAGGAAAATTCAAAATTAAAAAAGGGAGGTAATAAAACTAAGGGAGGTAATTAATTTAATGTAAAGAAGTATTCAATATTACTATAAGTCTTTTGCAATGTCCAGTAAAAATAAAATCTTGGATGAAAGAAAAGATACATTTGTGTATTCTGATTTTTTGTAAATTATTGTTGATTTCAGCAATACATATTACTTGAATTATAAGGGGAACCCCTGCTCAATTTTTTTTTTTTTGAATGGTGGTCTAAAATGGGTTGTAATGGATAGTGGAGCTTTCAGTTGCCATGAAAACCGAACCAGAACACTGAATCTTAAAAAAAAACAGTATTCTGCTACATATTTTTCTTCGCAATTTTAGATATATGTATAAACAAGATTATAAGGGGAACTCCTGCCAAATCTTTATTTTGAAAGGGGGGCTTGGAAAGTTTTGATTTTAGCAATATGTATAACATGGATTAAAAGGGGAACCCCTGCCCATTTTTTTTTTTTGGATGGTGGTCTTAAATGTGTTTTGTAATGGATAGTGAAGCTTTCAGTTGCCATGGAAACCAAACTAGAAAACGGAAATTTTAGAGATAAATGGTATTCTAATACACACTTTTTCAATTTCAGGAATAATAAAAAACTAGATTTTAAGGGGAACCCCTGCCCAAAGTTTTTTTGGAAAGGGACATGGAATGTTTTGACTTCATGCAGCTACCAGAAATATGTATCACCTAGATTATAACCCCTGCCAAATTTTTAGTCAAGTAAGGACAAATTCAAACATCCTCAAAAGTTCCATTATAAGTCTCTGATTGAAATAAAAGAATGTATATGCTTATATGCAGCTATCCCATGATGTACTTATGAAAATTACAAATATTCGCAACTCGGCTTTCGCACCTTTGGTGCGTTTCTGATTTTTACTTTTGGAACAAATCTTGTGGTGGAATTTATATTCTGTTACAGGCTGCTTTTGTATCATGAAGGTTTGCGTTACATATCCCTGACAGTACTCGTATGGTCCGACCATACGCGTACGGAATCTTCCGTTCACCTATTTGTTTTTCATATTTTGATTTTTTCCACACTGAAAGAAAAGGAATAGATTAAATTTTACAGGAATGCATTTGAATTCGTTTGTATGGCAGCATTAAAAATAGATTACTATTATAACATTTTGAATATCTCTTCTGGACAGGAATGATAAAGACTACTCACTGTCTTCAAGGCTGTCATTCGGTTACGCCGATAAAAATGATCGTGAGGGATTTGTAACGGCGATTAAGTCTTGAGACCGGATCGTGAGGGATTTGGTGACGCCATCGTGAGGGATTAAATTGACAATTATTTTGAAAAAACTTGATATTTTGAAAAAGGGAAAA
This sequence comes from Modiolus philippinarum, assembly GCA_002080025.1. Taxonomy (NCBI): domain Eukaryota; kingdom Metazoa; phylum Mollusca; class Bivalvia; order Mytilida; family Modiolidae; genus Modiolus; species Modiolus philippinarum. The sequence goes on from MJUU01062156.1 coordinate 94,144, forward strand.
AGAAACGTGTCTGTCAAAATGATTATTATCAGACAATTGTTTGGGACCAAAAAATATTTAAACGGTACAACATGCTGCTCAGAATTACAAATGGCGACGTTGAACCGTACTGACTTTTTGAAGATTCGTAGCACATTTTTGCTCTTTTTGAAAAAAATGCCTTTGCTCGGTGTTCGAATTTGTGCTACAACGTCTATTCCTTATATAATGCTTACTAATTTATGGGTTTGCTTTTTGTACTAGGTAAACGATAGAAACACAAAATATGATTTTTGTGCATTTACATCCAAAAATGATCGTGAGGGATGAGGTGACGAAATTTATGATCGTGAAGGATTAAGCTTAACCATGATTGTTAGAAGAGAAATGTGTTTTTTTTTTCTTTTGCTCTCTTATTCATTTTTGTATATGTGCGTGTCTTTATTTTTCTTTTCTGTACCGCGCAGATGTTATGTCTTTGTTTCTTTTTGCCATTGTCCTTGGATTGTTCGTTTAAGTTCGGTTCTCACTATATTCAGCAATATTACGGTATCAAAAAGCACATTAAACAATGATAAGATGTTATTTTTAAGTATTTTCAAAAGTGTAGTAGTGTTTATTATTGCATTATTCTTGTTACCGCGGGAAGCATGTGAATATGTATTCACTATTGAATCAAATTGTCGGATTCCTGAATTCTTGTCGTTTTCGTCTATGGTCTCAAAAAAGATTTAAACTTAATGTTTCCATATAACTAAATACCATAGTTACTGTGAATTTAATTTCTGTATATGCGCATTTCGACAGCTTATGTCTTTTCAATGCAGATAAAATCTAAACGTTTGGAAGACCATATACTCAAAGATGTTTAAATACTGACAGAGAAAAAATAATCAATATGATCTAAATGTAAAGCCAAAATTAGCTAAGGACAGAACTTTGCAAGAGGGAGATACTCCTTAGTTTTCAAAAAAAAAAATTACAAAAATCTAGATATTCCAAGTAATTCAAGTGAAATTCGATTGACCTAGAATACTGGAAAAGCTCTTAAAGGGACCCTCATAACACACTTTTAACTGAGAAATATGTTTATCAGCATTTCATCGAAATTTGTTTTATGAGCGTGATTCGTGTTTGCTCTATACACATCTCAGTTATGGTGTAATTGTGTTTGAGAGAATTTCTCATATGGATGCACTAGCATATCTTTATTGTCTTTTTAATATCAAATTGTTATTCTGGCCACCTGTTTGTTGTGCCCACATCTCATGATCTTATTATGTGAAGTGTTTCTTACTTTTATCTCGATAACTGCCCTGTGTTTGTTTAAGTGTTGTGATAGTTTTATGTTATTCTTTTGTCGGGCAACGGATAACAGCGATTGTACACTTTGCCAGTTAATTTTATGTTTGTTGACAACAATGCATTCATTCATGAATGATAAGCATGGCTCGACAGTTAGCAATGAATTCCACTCAAGCGGTGCTAGGGGCCGTCTTGAACCTTCTATGAGGTATGATCAAGGTAATTCTTGATAAACTACATTTCTGCATATGAGGAGACATTGTGCAACAAAGTTGGAGAGAAATCATGCACATTAATAGGAAGAAAAAAATTTTAAAATGGGCATGTGCAGAATTACAATTTATTGTTATTTTACTGTTTATTCGGTTGTGTTCTGTGCCTTGCCTAGACAGGAAATATTTCTAATGTGTATTTAATCCATACTCTTCTGTCACTCTGTTTTATAATTATCAGGTAAAAAATAATTCAGAAATAATTAACAGTAGCCATATATTTATATTATTTTTACCACGGGTTGGCACTTTATGGTGAATATTTTACCCCGAGCGACCAGCGAGTGGTAAAATATCACCATAAAGTGCAAGCCCGTGGCAAAAAATAATATAAATATATGGCTACTATTAATTATTTCGCATCTAATATGACACTCACAAGGTCCGATTAGGAGTATTCCTCCTAGTACACACGGATGAAATGCCATTTTATGCCACCAGTTGGTCTGTGACGTTACAAAAATTGATATTAAACAATCTATGACGTTATTAAAAGTACTGTCATTTGTTTATGACGTTACCCATAAGTAGATATTATTTTACCACGGGTTTGGATACAAAGTGACTGAAGGCCGTCATATTACAATTTGAAATATAAAGGCAAAAATTCCAATTTCAATTTTATAGTCGACATCATGATCTTTTTAGTATATCCGTGTTACAGATGTGCACAGACCTTCCCCTTTGACGGTTTGATTTGTTACTTCTACATTTACCGAATTTGACTTCTACCTGACGTGACATGTTCAACACGGCGTGTGTTTTATAAGAGACAGGCGATGCTTACTCTACCGGTGCGCCTGGCTTCGATATCATGAACCGTCTTATGCATTATGTTCAAGTTTTAATTTCTTGCAAAATAGAATTTTCTTGATTTGGGATCATGCATAATCTTAGAACGGCTTATATGAATTTGAATCTATTGTCTTGGAAAGGAAGGCTAGCAGTCTAAATGTCATGCTCCCGAGGCCTGGTCTCAACCTTAATTTTTTGTTTGGGTACACGTGTTGTACATATATACGTGTCTTAATTTTTCTCTTTTGTTTGAAAAATTGTTGTATATAGTACTGATTTTGTGATGTTTTTGGACTAATCTCTTGGATTGACAGCTTGGTTGCCCGCTTACTTCAAAGAAAGTACCTTTTTGTTGCTTTGATGATTTTTTAAAATAAATAGCTGATTTTAAATAACCGATCTTTTTAATTTCAAACCAATGTCAATTTCTCTCTTTTTCTATTTAAACAATAAGTATCATTTGAAAGACCGAATTTATGTGAAATTAAAAAACCCAGAGTCCAAATGCAAAAACCCGGCTTAGGACAAATATTCGGTGTCTTTCGATAGGGGAATTTTCAAAGTATCCACTAGCTATCGGGCCAGTTCTGGACTTTGAAATTCCCTTCACTGGGCTTGTTATGGGTACTATCAACAGGTAACCATGGTGAGGCATTGGTTTAAGTACACAAATCAAAAGCCAAAGAACCGTCTAAGAAACGAGCTATTCAAAAGAAGCTTAAAAATTTTCCGATTATTTTTATTATGGTATAGTCGAGGCAACGCAAAGTATTGTCTCAGTGACTGGGAGCTCTTGGGGAAAAGAAGGTAATCATCCATCATGATAAATGCATCAACATTGTGTTCATAGATACATATTAATGGCCCTGGATGGCCATTTCGAATTAATTCCTCGTCCGCAAAGCAGTGTCAGAGGACTTCAAAATGAACAAAGTAAATAGCACATAAAATAACAGTTGATATTTCGAGACCTGTCCGTCTCTTCTTCAAAACAC